>MU771025.1:235822-258405 GCA_026770625.1 Nicotiana glauca | reverse complement strand
TTCGAATTTAAAAGGTGGATTTAACTACTAAATGATGGAATATAAATAAAAAGGATCATAGAAATGTTACCCAATAATCTCCTCTTCAACATCCTCTCAAAATCGCCCTTGCCCGAGCTCAAAATTGATTTTCAAACTTACGAAATTAAACCCTCGATATTTCCTATTTCTGCCCAGGCATTTCCGCTTCTGCGGACAAGGGACCGCTGCTGCGGTCCCGCTTAAGCGGCAAAATAACCGCTTCTGCAGTTTCTCATTAAAGGGGAAAATTTCGCTTCTGTGGTCTCTGAGGTGAAGCCAAAAATCGCTTCTGCGATTAAGAAACTGCTTCTGCGGCTCCGCTTTTGCGGATAACTGACCGCTTCTGCGGTCTTAGAGGAAAAGGGGCTAACTCGCTTCTGCGGCGCAAAGGCCGCTTTTGCGGCGCCGCTTCTGCGGTTCCCAAACCGCAGAAGCGAAAACAACAGAAGCCTGCTGCAATTTTTCCTTCTAACTTCCAAAACTAACTCGTTGAGCATCCGAAATCATCCCGGGACCCCCGGGGCCCCAACCAATACCACCTAATACCTTATTTGAACTTGTACCAATCCTCAAAACACCTTAAACAACTCCGAAAACCCGATTAAATCAAGGATTCAAGCCTAAGAACTTTAAATTCTAACCAAATACGCTTTCGATCAAAAACCTAACCAAACCTCGTCTGAATGACCTGAAATTTTGCACACACATCCCAAATGACATAGCTACAGAAACTTCCGGAATTCAAATCCGACCCTCAGATCAAAAACTCACTATCGGACAAGAAACTTCAAAAATTCAAACTTCGGCATTTTAAGCCTAAAAAAGCTACGGACCTCCAAATAACATTTCGAACACACTCCCAACCCCGAAATCACCTAACGGAGCTAACGGAACTATCGGATTTCCATTCCGAGGTCGTCTTCATACTGTTCCGAATACGGCCATCTTTAAACTCTTAAACTCTCATTTAGGGACTAAGTGTCCCAAAACACTCCGAATTCTAATACCGAACATCCCGGCAAACCAAAATAGCAGAAATAAACTTAGGGAAAGCAATTAATAGGGGATCGGTGCGTAAATTCCAAAAATGACCGGCCGGGTCGTTACACATAACTTTGATCATGGCAAGACATAAAATTTTTTACCACTTCTAGTGGTTATAATTTCTTACTAAATCCATTAGAGTTATAATCAAACTTTGTTGTCTTTGCTTGTATATAAAATAAAATTATAGAATTTCAAGAATTTAAAAGAGAAAAATAAAGTACAATACTTACCTAACAATATCTCTTATAAAAGCAACTTCAGATTAGTAGTTAATAATAACAAGAAAATATCAATCAAGTTTATAAACCATGTATTATTAGATTTTGGTCAGTCCAACTATCCAATCAAGGGAAAATTTTCATGCTCATAAATAGTAAGCTATTTTAGCACTCCACAAATTAGTAATCTAATCAATTCACTATAGGAATAGTGGAAATATTTACGTAATAATTATTACCACAAGTAAATATGTTATGATATCTTTTATCAATTTTAGCATATAAATATATATATATATATATATATATATATATATATATATATATATATATATATATATATATATATACACACACACCTGGAAATTCTCTGGAATTAATCTCACATTTCCACGGCAAGACATTTTATTTTTCTTACTCCATGAGAGAATATCAAGTATATCTTTATTGGGAAGAAGACAAAACCCGACTGGCGCAAATAATCTCAATTGTTTAGAGACTCGTGCTGATAACGTGTTATAAAATAAAAGTAATTTAGTAACATGAACAAGAAAAAAAAGCAATTTTGTAAAACATGAACAAGAAATAGAGATAGAGAGAAGGAAGACATTTTCTTCTTCAATTGTGTATATTTTCCTATCTATTACAAGGTTTTTATATAGGCGTACAAAGTGAAGAAAATATGTTATGGAATATGTCATTGAATATGTCATTAGGCATTTGAGATTGAGATCATGGAAGAAGAGTAGACATCCACCATAATGTGATATTTATCACAACAACCTTTAATTTTTTGATAAAAGATTATAAATTAAAAAGTTTCTTTGTAAGAAAAGGATGAAAAACGAATATAGAACAAAGAGAAAGTCAAAAAATTTATTTTGAAAAAAATATTTTGTGAATTAAAAAATATTAGTATTAAGGATAAACTAGTAAAAGTTTTGGTCAAACTAAAAGTGCTTATAAGCTGAAAAGCCATAAGTTGGGGTGACCAGCTTATGACTTATGGTTGATTTTAGCTTATAACCATTTGACTTATAAGCACTTGAGGTATTTACCAAACGCGTAAATAAATAAAAACGTGCTTATAAGCTGGTTTGACCAGCTTATAAGCTTTACCAAACATCATCTTACTTTTGAGTTTTAGACAGGGACTTAAAACCACAATTCTTTTTTGGGTCACACTGAATGTACTATAATAGTTATGTCACTAAACTTCACATTATAATTTATAACAGCAAGATCTGTTAATTAATGCTATAATGTTATTATTATAGTGAGTAAAGTTTTGTTACATTAACGTATACCGAGTATAACTTAACTTCTTTAATAACAAAATTAAAGACTCTATTGTTATATGAGTATGATCACGCTCAACTCTAGTGCTAAAGAGGATAAGTCGTCGCTGCAAATATAATCCGGTCTAAGAGTTCGGAGACAAATCTGAAGAAGAACTAAGATTTAGCGACAACTGATCACTATCACTAAGAAGACAAGCTCGAATAATTCATAAGTTAGAACTATTAAGATTCTTATGTCTAATTAATTAACTAACAGATTAAATGAGTAAATTAACAACTAAAGATACTAAGGCTTGTAGACAAGATTAAGGGGTCTAGATTTATTATTTCCTAATTGTCAGAATCATTCCTGCTCCGTCTTCTATAATTTTGTCTAACTATTCTCCACTGATCGCGAGCGCTCGAATTATCGTAATTCTTTCTCGAACAACTACAATAATGTACTAGTCATATTGTCTCGAATTACACTAGCTCACACTTTTTCACTACTCACTATGATCACGTCAAAGCTTTATTACCTCTAATCTCACTTTTAGACCCATCGTATTGATCTTTCATATACATTAGGGGTGACGTTGTTAAACAACCACCTAAATATGTACTCTTTTTTTCAAGCAATACATAATAAATAGGCACATTTAATTGAGAGTTCTTCAATTAACTAAAATAAATACGTAGTTGAATAAATATAAATTTTAAATACTCAATTTTATCAAAATATATCAAGAATTTATCCTATAAAAGGTTCCATCAGAAAACTAGATAATAGAATTAGCTACTCATAAAAGTATGTAAAACTACAATACGAAAATTTATAACCAATAATAGAAATAGAAGAAGAAACTGAATAACTCGTAGGAGACTTATCCGTCTTGCTCCTTGCGTGTTCTTTCCTCCTTCAATCGGATCCTCCTCCTTAGGTTGAATCTCCTCCTTCAGTTGTATTCCCCCTGTCAAAAGTGAGTTTAAAGACTATTTATATGGGATAGGATTAGCATGGGGCAAAATAATACAAGCCAACTTTGGAACAGACTTTTTAGGTCAGCTCGTTCACTCTCTCGTGCGCACGCGAGAGTGAACGAGCGAAATACTTCTGTTTTTCTTTTTCTTTTTATTTTTCTTCTAGGTCTGTGGTGCACATCCATGTCTTTTTGCCATAATTCGCCATTTTTTCAAGCTCCCCTCGTCTAGCTCGTTCACACTCTTGTATGCACGCGAAAGTGAACGAGTGAAGTTCTTCTTTTATCTTTTGGTCCCGAATCAACTTCTTCTGCTCACATTTCGTCCAACTTTCTCCTACACATAAGAATGCACATAATGAGCATAATTCATTACAAAAACTCATGTAACCTCCAACATTCACAAAAGTTATGAGAGAAAGTACACAGAAAAATATATATTTTAAGCCGTTTAATAATACCCCACACTTAAACTCTTGCTCGTCCTCGAGCAACTTTCAAAATTAAGCACAATAGCAAGAAACACATTTTAACAAAAATTACTCAAGCATCACACGAATGACATTGGTTTTTATCAACACTTAGAACTCAACATATAAACCAGTGACATCTTTCTTAAAATTAGGCTCATGCCAAGACTATTTAAAATATTTGTGTGACTTCTTATAACATCCTAACCTCAAAAGATGGCTCCAGTACATTTCCTACTATGAATCACTTCTTGTGTCAACTCAAAATGCTTGGAATTTACCAATACTTTGTAAATCACGTGCTCTCACCACAATCAAGGAGAGAAATTAGTCCACACACTCAAATATGCATTTAAGTATAATAAAAACTTACAAATAGAAAGAATTCAGTCACTCTCACAAAGAAATTTATGTGCATCCCGAGGTCATATCATAGGCTTGTCCGTAATGTATGTCTCTACTAATATAATCTTGCGAAGTCTAGGATCAATTAGGTCTTTCTAGGTTGTAATGTAGGCTAAGTGATGGGTAGGATATATTTGGGTATAGTGACTAACCCTGTTAAGCACTTTAATACACTACACTTAACTTTCAAATACATACTCTTCATGACCAATTCAAGCAATGCCACAAAATTATACTCCCTCCGTTTTAATTTATGTGAATCTATTTCCTTTTTGGTCCGTTCCAAAAACACTGACCCCTTTCCTTATTTAGAAATAATTTACCTTTATGCAATGATTTATAGCCAAACAAAATATATGTGCCTCATTTTACACCAAAAATTCAAAAGTCTTCTCTCTTTTCTTAAACTCCGTACTCAATCAAATGGGTTCATATAAATTGAAACAGAGGGAGCATATAATTTGGCCCTTCTTCTTTAAGCACAACTATGCATTCACTAGCTTGGATAAGAGGAATAGGAGGTGTATTTTCTATTTTGTTCTTTTTTTTCTTTGATTTTGTTTTTCAAAACCCTCCAAGCTTGAGTTGCCTGGCTAATAATTTTTCAAAAAAAAAACGTAAACCTTTTGGCTTTTCTGTGATTCCACTCAAAAGCTACCCCGACTTTCACCTTACTTTTCTAGCGACTTAAGTGCTTTCGGAGGTAAAGGTTCAAAATGATCTAATTAAGAACAAAAGGGAATTGGCTTGTAATGTGGGAAAGGTTTATAAGCTCAAATGGACTATCTAAGGATAATTTTAGTTATGGTGACATACCAACTCAATGGACAATCAAAAAATGCCTACATCATCTCATAGACTCGCAAAGCTTACTTACACTCAAGTTAAACAACTAAGCATAATCGTCATATTAACTCAACGCATAGAAAGTAATCACATGACTCAAAAAATGAACTTAAACGTCAAAGAAAATTCACATATATTCTAAAGCCATGTGGCTACATAAAACACAAAAAAGATAATTAGCTCAAATGTTACAGCTCTAAGTCCCGGGATAAAACATGTCATAAAGCGTAGATGCTCAAAATTTTCAATTCTATTATCAGTTCTACAGAAGAAAGAAAGAGGAATTTCTTTTTGTATTTTTCTTTAGACTTTACTTCCTCAAGAAAACGGTCTAAGAAATCCATCTTCGCGAAAAGACCAAATTTTCTGAAAACTCTACCTAAAAAAAATTATATCCTGGTTCAAAGAGTCATATGTAACGACCCAACAGATCGTTTTGAGCTCTAGCGCGTCGCTCAGCAGTTTGGGGCCATGAGCAGCTTCACTTCAGATATGTCTCTATGCTCGTTCGAGGATGAACAAATGTTTAAGTGTAGGAGAATGTGACGACCCGACCGGTCGTCTTAAGAATTAATGCCCCGATCCCCTATTAACTGCTTTCCCCAAGTTTATTTTTGCTATTTTGATTTGCCGGGATGTTCAGTTTTGAGTTTCGGAGAGTTTTGGGATACTTAGTCCCTAAATGAGAGCTTAAGTGTTGGAAAACTGACCATAGTCGGAACAGTATGAAGACGGCCTTGGAACGGAATCTGATGGTTTTGTTAACTTTTTTAGGTGATTTTGGGGTTGGGAGGGTGTTCGGAATGTATTTTGGAGGTCCGTAGCTAATTTAGGCTTGAAATGCCGAAGTTTGAATTTTTGAAGTTTCTGGTCTGATAGTGAAATTTTGATTCGAGGCTCAAAATGGAATTTCGGAAGTTGCAGTAGCTCCGTCATGTCATTTGGGATGTGTCTGCAAAATTTCAGGTCATCCGGATATGATTTGGTTAGGTTTTTTATCGAAAATGTATTTTGAGGGAATTTGAAGCTCTTAGGCTTAAATCCTTGATTAATTCGAGTTTTCGACGTTGCTTTAGGTGGTTTATGGAATGGTACAAGTTTGACTTATGTTATGGGATATGTCCGTAGGTTTGGTTGAGGCCCCATGGGCCTCGGGTGTGTTTCGGATGCTCAACGAGGCATTTTGAGTTGGAAAAAAATTGAATATTTTGCTCAGGTCTGTTGCAGGCATTTTCTTCTTCGCGATTGCGTCCCCCTTCTCGTGTTCGCATAGAGTAAATTCGGAGGGGGGCCAATTCCTTATTTGCGATCGTGTGAATTGGTTCGCGATCGCATACTTCTGCCCCTTTCCTTCTCCGCGTTCGTAGTACCTTTTCCGCATTCGCATAATAGAGACGAGAGCTGGTGGTTCATTGCCCTTTTCTTCTTCGCATTCGCGTGACTTCAATTGCGAACGCGATCGCGATTCACAACTTACCTGGGCAGATATAAGATTTCAAAATCGAGGATCTAGCCATTTTTACCAAATCTCAAGCTTGAGAGCTCGGATTTGAGCGGGATTTCGAGGTATTTTTAGAGACATTGATTGGGTAACGATTCTAAACTCCTTTTTGCTTGTAACCCACTAATCTAAGCGTAAATTCCTCCTTTAATTTCGGATTTTGAATGAAAAATTGGTAAAACTTCATAGACTGAATTATTGAGTTTTGAGCAGGTTTTTAACATCAGATTTGGGAGATTTTTATATGGTTAGACTCGTGAGACCACGAAGGTTCTGAAAATGTTAATTTCACCCGAGTCCGAGACATTGGCCTGAGGGGCATTTTGGTTATTTTTCCTAATTTCGCATCTTAACTTTGAATTGAGTCGTAGAATCTGTTGCTTGGGATGTTATTTATGATATGTAATTGAATTGAATAGATTTGGGCCATTTGGAGTCGCATACTCGTTGCAAACGTGTGGTTTTGAGTTGATTTTTGGAGTCGGTTCGAGGTAAGTGGCTTGTCTAACCTTGTGTGGGGGACCTTCCCCTTAGGATATGATACTTGATAATTGAAATGCCTTGTACGTGAGGTGACGAGCGCGTACTTGAGCTAATTGTTGAAAACCCGATTTTTACTTTAAGTATTTAAACTGAGTTCCTTTCTCTCCTATTTTATTCTACTTGCAACTTAGCCTGTTGTTAGTTAGAAAAGCATGCTTAGTTGACTTAATTGCCTATTTGCTTTAAAATGCCTTATTTGGATTATGTCCAACATGCTAGGCTAGAAATACCTGCTTTACCTTGATATGGAATTTGAATTTAATTGTGTATTTTTTGTGTTGTTGCTGTGTGTTTACTTTGGGACTACGGAACGGTATTTCGGGAGATCCCCCTATATATATATTGATTTGGACTATAGTGCGGGATACCAAAAGACCCCCAGCAGATATAATCGGGATACCAAGAGATCCCTAGCATGTATTAAGGATATGAAGAGATCCTCGGGATACCAAGAGATCCCTAACATATATTGAGGATACCAAGAGATCCTCGAGATACCAAGAGATCCCTGGTATAGATTGAGGATATTGAGAGATCCTCGGGATACTGAGAGATACCCAGTTATTATCCTTGTGATCGTTTTAGCCTTTGTGTTCGGTTTTATTGCATTCCTTACTTTCTCGTATTAAATTTTTATGGTTAGATTGCAACTGAATTGTTTATCTTATATTGTTATACCTTATATTTTATTATATCTCAGTAGGGCCCTGACCTTCCTCGGCACTACTCGATTGAGGTTAGGCTTGGCACTTACTAACTACCACTGTGGTGTACTCATGCCCTTTCTACGCATGTTTTTCATGTGAAGATCCAGGTACTTCTATCCAGTCCTATCATCCCTGAGGCGAGCCGACTGCTCTAGTGACTTTGAGGTATATCTGCCGTGTCCGGAGACCCAGGAGTCTCTTTCTATTCCTGCATTAGTATTTAGCCCTTATGTATTCTCTGTTCTTATTAGACATTCCAGAGTTAGAGCTAGGTAGTATTTCTTAGCTTGTGATTCATGGGTTTCCGGTTTTTGGGAGTACGTATTGGTTTTGAGAAGTTAAGTATTGTGCATGCCGAGCGGCATTTTATATATCGCTTATTTCGATTATTTATGGTTTTTGATTATTTCTTCCGCAAGTTTTGCTTATGTTCCGTATTGTTAGGCTTACCTAGTCGTAGAGACTAGGTGCCATCACGACAGTTTACGGAGGGCGAACTAGTATCGTGACAAGTTGGTATCGGAGCTCTAGGTTCATAAGAGTCATGGATCACAAGCCAGTTTATTAGAGTCTCGCTGATCGGTACGGAGACGTCTGTGCTTATCTACGAGTTCTACCCTTTTTAACAAAATTCTCAGATTAAACGTCAAAACTCGTAATAGGTTCAAGTTATACAACCAAAATTGAGTTAAGAACACTTACCCAATTTTATATGGTAAAAATCGCTTCGAAAATCGCTTCAATCCGAGCTCCATAGCTCCAAAAATGAGAAGAATAGCGGACTGCTTGAAATATACACTATCTGTGATTTTTGCATCTGCGGTTACTGTTCACCGCTGGTGCGATTGTACTGTTCACCGCTTCTGCGGTACTGTTCACCGCAGAAGCAAAAACACAGTTCATCCGCTTTTGCGGTTACTGTTCATCGCAGAAGCGGAAATATCAGTTTTGCCCCAGAAAATTGCAGCAACTTTTTATTTCACTAAAAATGCTATAACTCCATCATACGAACTCGGAATTTGACGATTCTTATTCCTATGAGTCAAAAATAATAATACGAACCTATTCCTTCAATCGAAATACAATTTGGAGCTCATTTTCTCAGTTTAATATCCATTTCGCTCGTTAAATAATTAACTCATGTTTCGTGTCAAAAACCAAACCGCGACTTGATGAAATTAGACCAAACTTTCCAGATCAGTCGTATAATTCATGATTTAAATTCTGAAAGTCTCGAAATCAAATTTCGATCTCTAAAACTAAAAATGGACCTTTGAATCATTACATGTTTATGCTCAAAACAACAAAAATCTTCCAAAAATGACCCGTTGGGCATCCGAAACACACCCGAGGCCCCCGGGACCTCAACCAAAAGTTCCAACATATCCTATAACATTATTCAAACTTGTTCCAATTATCAAAACACCTCGACTAACACCCAAATCATCAAATTACATCGAATTCACGCCTAAGTTCTTTTAAAACTTCAAAAACACACATTTGATCAAAAACCCGACCAAAACATGTCCGAATGACTTGAAATTTTACACACATGTCCCAAATGACATGACGATGCTACAGAAACTTTCAGAGATCCGTTCCGACCCTCGGATCAAAATTTCACCTATCAACCGGTAATCGCCAAAATATTAGTTTTTGGCATTTCTAGCCTAAATGAGCTACGGACTTCCAAAATATATTCCGAACACGCTCCCAACCCCTAAATCACCTAACGGAGCTAACGGAACCATCGGATTTCCATTCCGAGGCCGTCTTCACACAGTTCCAATTACAGACCATTTTCCAACTCTTAAGCTCTCATTTAGGGACTAAGTGTCCCAAAACACTCCGAATCCCAACATCGAACGTTCCGGCAAGCCAAAATAGTAGAAATGAACTTAGAGGAAGCAGTTAATAGGAGAATGGGGTGTAAATTCTAAAAATGACCGGCCGGGTCGTTACACAACATATAGACGGACACATCCACCTCAATATATAGACGGACAAATCCACATCAACATATTGACGGACAAACCCGCATCAACATATAGATGGACAAATCCACATCAACATATAGATGGACAAATCCACATCAACATATAGACGGACACATCCGCCTCAACATATAAACGGACACATTCACCTCAACATATAGATGGATAAATCTACATCAACGTATAGATGGACAAATTTGCATCAACATGTAGATGGACAAAGCCGCATCAACATATGGATGGACAAATCTGCATCAACATATAAGTGGACAAATCCGCATCAACATATAAATGGACAAATTCGCATCAACATATAGAAGAACACATCCGCCTCAACATATAGATGGATAAATCCGCATCAATATATAGATGGACAA
This sequence comes from Nicotiana glauca, assembly GCA_026770625.1. Taxonomy (NCBI): domain Eukaryota; kingdom Viridiplantae; phylum Streptophyta; class Magnoliopsida; order Solanales; family Solanaceae; genus Nicotiana; species Nicotiana glauca. Next base: position 248,016 of record MU771025.1, on the reverse strand, counting down.
ATCCGCATCAACATATAGATGGACAAATTTGCATCAACATATAGATGGACAAAGCCACATCAACATATGGATGGACAAATCTGCATCAACATATAAGTGGACAAATCCGCATCAACATATAAATGGACAAATTCGCATCAACATATAGAAGAACACATCCGCCTCAACATATAGATGGATAAATCCGCATCAATATATAGATGGACAAATCCGCATCAACATATAGATGGACAAATTTGCATCAACATATAGATGGACAAAGCCACATCAACATATGGATGGACAAATCTGCATCAACATATAAGTGGACAAATCCGCATCAACATATAAATGGACAAATTCGCATCAACATATAGAAGAACACATCCGCCTCAACATATAGATGGACAAAGCCGCATCAACATATGGATGGACAAATCTGCATCAACATATAGATGGATAAATCCGCATCAACATATAGATGGACAAACCCGCATCAACATATGGATGGACAAATCCGCATCAACATATAGGTATACAAATCCGCATCAACATATAAACGGACACATCCGCATCAACATATAGATGGACGAATCCGCATCAACATATAGACGGACAAACCCGCATCAACATATAGATGGGCACGTCTGCATTAACATATAGATGTACAAACCCGTATCAACATATAGATGGATACGTCCGCATCAACATATAGACGGACACATCCGCAAAGAGGTCAGCACAACTTAAGGTACAAAGGGACTTAAGCGTCCACCTTAATATTGGAAAATTAAAGTTCCTTTTAAGGACAAACCTGTAAATGGACCAACTTAAGGTGCAAAGGGACTTAAACATCCACCTTAAAATTGGAAAATTAGAAAGCCTCGACTTAAAGACTTGGTAGATATACCTAAGTCTGAAAGCAAAAAAGCTATGAATGTCAATACGTCACCTATAAAGTTCACGACGAAGGTGAGCAAGAAGCAGAATATGAAATCCACTTCTTTTCAAGACAAGCCAAGTGGAAAGTTGACTCTAAAAGAGATGCAGGAGAAAGAGTACCCATTCCTGGATTCTGATGTGCCAGCCATTTTCGAAGAACTCCTCGAGTTAAATCTCATTGAGCTTTCGGAGATGAAGCGACCAAATGGAGCAGGGAAAACAAATGACCCAAATTACTGCAAATATCTCCGACTTGTAAGCCACCCTCTAGAGAAGTGCTTTATCTTCAAGGATAAAGTCATGGACTTGGCTCACGAAAAGAAGATCGTCCTTGATGACGAGAAAGCAAGCGCAAACCAAGTCTCTATCACCTTTGGCTTATTCAGTCCGGATGAATTATGTGGTTTTAAAGAAAGTAAAAATGAAGAATTACTGGAGAGCGACAAAGCTGAAGTCACCAACCTGATGATGATGGAGGTTGGATGTTGGTGACTCGTCGTAGGCGCCACAAAAGGAGCCCACGAAAAGAATTAGTGGAACAACCAACAAGGAAGATGATGGTAAAAAGACCAATAAAAAAGAATCCAGTTAGGTATTTGAAGAAAGCAAAAATGGAGATGCACCACCCTCAAAAGCCACGAAATCCAGTGACCTTGGAGGAGTTTTTACCTTGTTGNAAGGGTAAACCGGATTTTGGTTGATGGAGGATCCTCAGTGAACATTTTGCCAATCCATAATGTGAAAGAAACTTGGTATTCCCATGAACGAACTCTCAGAAAGTCGTGTGATGATCCAAGGATTCAACCAAGGGGGGCAAAGAGCCATAGGCACGATCAGGCTGGAAATCACTATTGAAGATATGCAATCAAGTGCATGGCTGCATGTAATCAACGCGAAGACTTCATACAATGTTTTGCTTGGGAGGTCTTGGATACATGAGAATAAAGTTGTTCCATCTACATACCATCAATGTTTAAAATACTATAAGGGTGAAGTTGAGAAGATGGTAGTTGTTGATGATGAGCCATTCATCGAGGCTGAGTCACACTTCGCCGATGCAAAGTACTACTTGAAGAACCGCACTGTGAAGGAGCTTAAAGTTGATGATGGTACGAAAAGCAATAATGACGAACCCATAACTAAAAGAGCTGATGTGACTATTGGAAAAGCCAAAACTGTTACTGAGGAGGTACCCACCAACGTGAATAAATCTCATAAAGGGGGTATTGCGTCTTATGGAAAGAAAGTAAGTCCCGCGCTCCAATATGTCCCTAAAAGGAAGAAAGATGAAGGTGAATCATTTAATCGCCAAGCTAACATGCTAAAGGAGTTAACTCTTCTAGTCAAACGAATTGACGCAGTAAAGTCGTCCTCAATGCCGCTTGCAGGGTTTGTAGCCCAAGATCGTTTGCAGAATGTGGTACTCCCTACAAAGCGAACAGATGGAGGTTTTGACCCTAACGCTTACAAGCTATTTGCAAAATCTGGATACAATCCCAATGAGCCGTCAAAGTTAGGGAAACTCCCATCAGAAGCTGCAACGAGGCAACCATGTGAAGGTTTGGGATACAAACAACCGTCACCAGTGTGCATCTCAACAAGAAGGGCCATCATCAATTATATCACTGTAGAAGATGAATCAGCCGCTTCTAACAAACCTTCTGTCTTTGATCGGCTTGGAAAATCAACTGTGAGAATTGTATTTGAGAGATTGGGTCCATTAAAGAAGGGGAATAAGTTCCAGAGAAATCATCGAAATACAAGAACACCCACTTCACCCAAAATTCAGGAGATCTCTAAGGATTTCCAAAGTTTGGTTCCTTCCAGAATGAGGCGACAAACAAAACTGGTGGTTTCATGTGAAGAAGTATTGAAGGTAAAGCCATATATTGTGGTCTACACTAAGAAACATGACGAATATGAAGAAAGTGTAGGTTCTTCGTATCATGTCACTGTACAAGGCGAGAATGGTGTTTCGTCTTCGATGGAAGATAATGCGGAATTGGAGGATGTTTCGCTGTGTTATCACATATCCTCCAATGATGGTGACCCTCAAGAAGATGAAGATGCGAAAGATGCTCCATCTGAACTTGAAGAAGGAGTGAAGACGACAGTGAATGCCTTAAAAGAAGTTAACCTTGGCACCGATGAAGAACCAAGACCCACCTACCTAAGTGCTTTACTAGAAGCTGATGAAGAGAGAACTTATATTGAGTTACTCAAAGAGTTCAAGGATGTCTTTGCTTGGAGTTATAAAGAGATGCCTGGCTTGGACCCGAAAGTAGCAGTCCATCACCTTGCAGTCAAAAATGGTGCTCGCCCTGTTAAACAAGCTCAAAGGCGTTTTAGGCCGGACTTGGTTCCCCTGATTGAAACTGAAGTTAACAAACTCATTGAAGCTGGATTCATTCACGAAGTGAAATACCCAACATGGGTTTCAAGTATTGTCCCTGTAAGGAAGAAGAATGGCCAGATTCGAGTATGCGTTAACTTCAGGGACCTCAATAATACGTGTCCCAAAGATGAATTCTCGCTTCCTATTCCAGAGCTGATGATCGATGCTACTACTGGTTACGAGGCAATGTCTTTCATGGACGGTTCGTCGGTCTATAACCAAATTCGCATGGCACCAAAAGATGAAGAGCTTACTGCATTTCGCACCCCCAAGGGTATTTATTACTACAAGGTAATGCCTTTTGGCTTGAATAATGCTGGTGATGCTTATCAAAGGGCTATGCAAAATATTTTCGACGATCTTCTCCACAAGAATATCGAATGTTATGTTGACAACTTGGTGGTGAAATCAAGAAAGAAAGGCGACCACATGAAAGACGTGAGGATGGTATTTGAATTGCTCCGGAGGTACCAACTTAGGACGAATCCATTGAAATGTGCATTTGGAGTAACTTCTGGAAAGTTTCTTGGTTTCATTGTCCGACATCGAGGGATCGAAATTGATCAAGCCAAAGTGGATGCCATTATGAAAATGCCTGAGCCTCGAGATATCCATGAATTGAAAAGTCTGCAAGGAAAGCTATCATACCTTAGAAGATTCACATCAAACCTGGCTGGGAGGTGCCAACAATTTAGTCGCCTCACGAAGAAAGGCGTTCCTTTCAAGTGGGACCAAGCTTGTAGCAATGCCTTCGAAAGTATCAAAACCTACTTGATGAAGCCTCCAGTTTTAGCAGCTCCTATACCTGGAAAGCCATTGATACTAGTGAGGGGAAAGAAAACTCTCTGTTCTTCTTAAGCAGGATGATGACACCTAACGAGTTGAATTATTCACCAATTGAAAAGTTGTGTTTGGTGCTAGTCTTCTCAATTCAAAAGTTGAAGCACTACTTTCAAGCTCATGTTGTCCGTCCTGTTTCTAAAGCAAATCCCTTCAAGTTCGCGATGTCAAAACCTGTTCTAGTGATTGACTAGCGAGATGGTACCTCTAATTTCAACAATTCGAGATTTTATACATCCCTCAAAAGGCTGTAAAAGGACAAGCATTGGCAGATCATCCAATACTTGATGACTGGGAGCTAACTGATGAACTACCTGATGAGGACGCAATGATCATTGAAGTTCAACCTCATTGGAAGATGTACTTTGATGGTGCTGTGCATCGTGGGGGAGCCGGGGGTGGCGGAGTATTTCTCACTCCCCAAGGTAAAGTCTTGCCCTACTCATTCACCTTGACACAACGTTGTTCCAACAATGTTGCTGAATATCAAGCATTAATACTTGGGCTTGAAATGGCCGTTGATATGAAGCAATTGCAATTGCAAGTCTTTGGTGACTCCCAGTTAGTGGTCAATCAGCTTTTGGGTAGTTACGAGGTTAAGAAGCCTGAACTACGCCCATATCATGATTACGCAAAAAAGTTGATGGGGTGGCTCGGTGATGTGTCTATTCAGCATGTGCCAAGGAAAAAAAAAAGGCTGATGCTTTAGCTGCTCTAGCATCATCATTAGCCATGCCTGACCAAGCGCAAGTTACCGTCTACCAAAAATGGGTAGTACCACCGCCAAATGAGGTTGAAGGTGAAGAAAACAAACTCAAGCATCTTGTTGTTATTTCTGAAGTTGAGAAAGAAGAATGGCGACAACCCATTATCGACTACTTATGTTATGGGATACTTCCAGAAAATCCGAGGAGAAGGACTAAAATCCGTCGTCGTGCACCTCGCTTCCTTTATTACAAGGATACTCTATACAGAAGGTCGTTCGAGGGAGTACTCTTGCGATGCCTAGGAGAAGAAGAAGCTCTCCAAGCTTTGCAAGAGGCACATTCTAGGGTATGTGGATCACACCAGTCCGGACCAAAGCTCCACTTCCATATAAAAAGGATGGGATATTATTGGCCAACGATGGTAAAAGATTGCTTGGACTACGCTCGAAAACGTAATGCTTGTCAATTCCATGCGAATTTTATTCATCAACCTCCTGAAGTGTTGCCCCCGACTGTTGCATCCTGGCCATTTGATGCTTGGGGATTGGATGTTGTTGGACCACTGCCAAAGTCCTCTGGTGGGCACCTATACATCTTGGCTGCAACTGACTATTTCTCAAAATGGGCTGAAGCTCTTTCCCTTAAAGAAGTAAAGAAAGAAAATGTTGCAAGTTTCATCCGAGTAAACATTATTTATTGCTTTGGCATTCCTCGTTACATAATAACGGATAATGGAAAGACATTTGATAATAGGTTGATGAACAAGATTTGTGATCTCTTTGTCTTCAAGCAACGTAACTCTTCGATGTACAATGTTGCCGCCAATGTTCTAGCTGAGGCATTCAACAAGACTCTATGCAACTTGTTAAAGAAAGTCGTCTCCAAATCCAAACGAAATTGGAATGACCGTATGGAAGAAGCTCTATGGGCATATAGGACGACTCACCGCATGCCAACACAGGTGACTCCTTATTCACTCGTTTATGGAGTCGAAGTCGTCTTGCCACTTGAGTGTCAAATACCTTCATTACGACTGGTTATTCAAGAAGAGATCACTGATGAAGAAAATGCTCGACTTCGGTTAGCAGAGTTGGAAGCTCTTGATGAAAAGAGATTGGAAGCTCAACAGAGTCTTGAATGTTATCAAGCTTGATTATCTCGCACCTTCAATAAAAGAGTTTGCTCGAGATCCTTTCAAGTAGGAGATCAAGTCCTTGCCGTACGAAGACCCATAATTACTTCCCATAAACCTATAGGGAAGTTCACTTCCAAATGTGATGGTCCATATGTCGTACAAGAAGCTTACTCAAGTGGGGCTTACAAGCTGGTTAATGCAGATGGCATGAGAATCGGCCCCATCAATGGCAAATTTTGAAAGAAGTATTATCCTTGAAGTTGCAACGTTCCTCGACGTATGATCCTAAACTGCAAGTCGCGATGCTCCTCGACGTACGAGCCTAAACTGCAAGTCATGACGCTCCTTGACGCACGAGCCTAAACTGCATGTTGCTACACTCCTGGCCCGCAAGAGTATAAACTATGTACGGCCCAAAACAAAGTCCACTAGGTTGAATATCTCGAAAGAGGCGGCCTAGGCAAAAGTTAGGACATAAAAAAATACCCAGTCTGAACTACGGTATGACTTGTTCCTCTTCATCGGGGTACGTAGGCAGCTTAGAGTTTCATTCTAAGTTCAGTTGCATAAGTTCAAAAGATACATATTGCTCCAATTGTTGTTCGAATGAAGTATGAAGGAACGCAAGATCAAGCTGAAATGCCATCCTCCTGTTGAACTTTGATCTCATTTGATATAAAGGGGGCCAGCTTACATGGTAAATTGGTGTCTTCAATGAATGATTATAGTTTTTTAAGAGGCTACCAAGTATTTGTAATGAAGCCTGGAGATTCGTTATGCCTTCAAGTTTGCCAAACCTTCAAATTTTTGGTCTTCAAGTTGAAGTCTGCAAATCCGCCAATCTTTAAGTTGAAGTATTCAAGCCCTCCAAGTCCATCAGTCTTCAAGTTGAAGTCCTTAAGTCCACCAGAATTCAAGTTGAGTTGTTTAAGCCCTCCAAGTCTTTAAGTTGAAGTCTTCAAGTCTGTTAATTCTTCAAGTTGAAGTTTAAAGTCCACCGCTCTTCAAGATGACGCATCAAAGTACGCCAAATCTTCAAATTCGTCAAATCATTAAGTTTATCATTCATAGATGGGCAGCCTTTCATTTCCAGCGGAGGCCATGCTCAATTCCATGTCATGGGCACGAGTTGCAAGTTCTTCAAATGTGCCAGGCTTGATACTCTGCAAGATGTAGCGCAATCCCCAATGCATGCCTTGGATGCACATCTCTATGCCTGAAGCTTCACTAAGCCTGTCTTTGCAGTTGAGGCTTGCATTCCTCCAACGATTGATAAAGTCGATAACTGGTTCCCCATTTCGTTGACGAGTATTTGTAATCTCTATCATACTCACCGTGCGTCTTGTGCTATAAAAGCAATTGAGGAATTCTTGCTCTAGTTGATCCCAACTATCGATAGATCCGGCCTCAAGGTCCGTGTACTAGTCAAAAGCATTTCCTTTTAGCGAGCGGACAAACTGCTTGATGAGGTAATCTCCATAAGTCCCAGCATTGTTGCACATCTCCACGAAGTGCGCAACATGTTGCTTCGGGTTACCTTTACCATCAAACTGTTGAAACTTCGGAGGTTGATAGCCAGCAGGCATCTTCAACATATCGAACCTTGCAGTGTACGACTTTGCATATGTAAAGGAGGATTTGGAAGCAACTTCATATTTGTTCTTAATGGTTCCTTTGATGAACTCCTTCAGTTGATCGATTGGAATCATCCCTTCAGATGAGATAGGGATAGCCTTAGTGGATGCTGCTTGTCTTGGGGGAGAGTCACTCTCTAGAACTTCTGGAAGCTTGCCGGGTGAAGGGTAGATTCTTCTTCCATCAAGATTCCCACCCTATCTGTTAGCTTATCTATTCAAGCCTCTTGATTTTGCATGCATTTGGTCAAGCCAGAGATTGCTTCCGTAAAGTTTGCCAACTGCTCCTCCATGGATGAAGTGTTTGTCACCATGGCTTGCGTGATTGTCGTGGATGACAGAGGGTAGCATGGATTTTCACACAGATTAATCCTTGATTGGCTCACGCTATGCGGTGTAAGTGGGGAGGATCCATCACTTGAAGCATCATCATCTTCCTTCACAACAGAGTGCTTGGAGCCGGAGAGGTCAAACATAGCAAGAATTTTCTTGATCTTTTCAGCAACATCACTTCCTCCTTCATATGCATTTGTGGAAGATCTTGCTCCTTTTGAGGATGCAGATCCGAAAATAGGGGTTGATGCGGACGACACTTGGGGTGCTTATTGTCCTAAAGAGCTTGCTTTGCTCCTCGTAACTGGTCTGAAGCTTCCAAAGGTGACATCGAGGATGCTTTCCACATCAGCATAGAACCTGGAGTTAGCAGCCTTTGTGGAAGTTGAAACAGAGTTGATTTTCTTTGAAGCCATTTCAATGTTCTTGAACTTTGGTGATTGGAAAGTTGAGATGAGAGGTAGAGATTGTCCCACTGGGCGTGCCAGAATTTGTAGACAATAAATTTGTGGACGAGAAAATAAAATCAAGACCGAAAAATATTGCAACAATTGTAGTATTTAATTTCGAATAGTTGAGTGTACAATCTCTATGATTCCTCTTATTCTACTTTTCTAGTATAAATTCAAAGGCTTTTGAGATTGATCTTGAATTTGAATATGATTTATCCTTCATGAAAACTTTGATTGTTGCCACGAATTGTATCACGAACAAGTAGCCTTGATCTTGAACGCCTTGTATTTGATTTGACTTCATTCTTGATCTTGAATACTTGAATCGTTCTTTGTTCTTGAGCTTGGATACTTGATTTGTTCTTCGTTCTTGCACTTGAACTTGATTTCTTGAACTTGAACTTGATTGCTTGAACTTGAACTTGATTGCTTGAAGCTTGAAACTTGTGGAGGAATTTGCAGTGTTTGATCCACGAGCTCTTTCTTGCTTCTTGTTATAACTTCTAGTCCCTTTTCTGAGTTATGAAGACCCCTATTTATAGTCGTGGAAGGGAGGAGTTGTGATAAGAACAAACTCTTTCCGACCAATCAAATTGAAGTGTGACATGGCCGCATTTGATTGGCCAGAACATGTCACTTGCACACGTGGCACGATTTCATTGGTCTTTTAGTGTGATTTGGCATGCCTTGTCATTTTGACACGTGGCATGATCCTATTGGCTCTTCTGTTTGACTTGACACACCACGTCATTTGACACGTGGCACCATGTTGGGCCTCTAGGAATATGTCATCTTAGGCTTAATGAAGTAGGCTCATCAGTTTAGCCCAATTAAATGGGCTAGCCCAATGGATTAAGACTTATTTTTTTAATCCATATATTTTAGACTTATATAATTAATTTAATTATATTAGCCCATATATTTATTTGGACTAATATATCTTGAATTTAAAATATAGCCCAAATTATTTCATTGATTTAACTTTAATAAAATGTACATGCCTACAGTAGGTCTGGGGTGGGTAGTGTGTACGTAGACCTTAACCCTACCTTGTGGAGGTAGAGAGACTATTTCCAATAAACCCTCAACTCAAGAAAGCATATGTACTACAATAATAACAAGAAAACTAGACATGACAACACCGGAAATCATATAAAAGCAACATACATAACAAGATAGTAAGATGATCGAAATGCAAAAATAAATATTAAAAACAATGGCAGGTATTCAATGAAACTTAAAATCAAGCAAATGCGAGAGTACGCACTAAAACTATAAATAATCTAGACTACCTAACCTACTGTTCTAATTCTAGACCTCCACACTTTTTTATCTAGAGTCATGTCCTCGGTCAGCTGTAGCAGTCATGTCATGCGTAATCACCCCACCTCTCTTAAGGTCCTCCAATTTCAACTTCTCACACCTCCTTACCGGGGCGTATGTACTTCTCCTCCTTACATGTCCAAACTATCTAAGTTGTGCGTCCCGCATCTTGTCCTCAATAGGGGCACACCCACCTTGTCTGAATAACTTCATACCTAATCATATCTAATCTGTTGTGTCTGCACATCCATCTCAATATCCTCATCTCTGCTACCTTCTTCTTTTGGACGTGGGAGCTCTTGACTGGCCAACACTCAGCCCCATACAATATAAACGGTTTGACCACCGCTCTATAAAACATACCTTTAAGTTTTGGTGGTACATTTTTGTCATACGAAACACCGGAAGCAATTTTACATTTCATCCATCCCGCCCTAATACGATGTGTGACATCTTTATCAATCTCCCATCCCCTTGTATAATAGACCCAAGGTACTTAAAACTTCCCCTCCTAGGGATGACTTGTGAATCCAGCCTCACCTCTCCTTCCACTCCCTGGATAGCACCACTAAACTTATACTCCAAGTATTTTGTCTTGGTTCTGCTCAGCTTGAAACTTTAAGACTCCAGGGTAATAACATGCACCACGACATCTCAATGTATACGCTCAAAACCGAAAATCCATACTATCCCAACCGACTAATCTGAAATCGAACTTAAAATATCCGAACGTATTTGGATTGGATTTGGATTGTCATTTCTTCGATCCGAAAATTGAAAATCCAAGCCGAAATCCTCATATCCAATCCGAACGGCCCGAATGGCCACCCTACTCATTTTGATCTCAATTTTTCGAACAAAAAAGTTTACCTTTTAAGAAATGTTATTATTGCTTTAACATGACATACAGAGCCATACACTCATACTCTAAAGTAAATGAGTACGTAAAACAACAGAAACAATTGTATTTAATCAACCATGAGAAGCTTACACAATATCAAACTTAGAAACAAATATCAACTCCCACTAACAAAGAGAGGCACTTTTGCCTTGGGCTGGAACTCTCTAAAACATACTACTACAAATTAAAAGAAGGATATCCCTCTATACACAATTAATAAACCCCCAAAAAATTAAATTTTAGTTAACTTATTTAGTTATAATGTAAATTCTTGAATCTTAAACACGATTTAAGAAAATTTTCTAGGATTTAGTGAATTATAATGAGGTAGGCTATTGTTATAAGTGACTTGATTAAGTTCTCTTTGGGTATGTCCTTGGATCTTGGTGTTTGACGAAAAATGTCTGCTTTGTCTGTTTTTTCTTCTTGGATGTGAAGAACGAGGGATAAAAACTCCAGTTCCTTTGCTTTCTCTTCTACTATTCTGCTCATTTACATATGGTGTTCTTATAGCTGGATGGATTACTTGTGAAAATACCTGAAATTTTTTAAAGACAAAGACAAAACTCACATGTTTAATAAAGCTGAAATTTGAGATATATATAGGATTAAATTCACTTTTTGCTCATTGGTCATTTATTATAACAATAGAGTTACAAAACTATTTTTATCACGTAACTAAACTATTCACGAAATGCCAAAAAAAAATACTAAGTCAGAAGGTCAAATTATGGGTCAACATATCATTTGCAAATTGCCATGTCAGCACTTTGTCACGTTATAAATTCCATTTTAAAAAATAAAAAAGATTCACGGTGTAAAATTTATCACTACCCATATTCTAAACAAAGACAATTAACAAAAATATATTAATGAAACAAAAGAGATGATTATAGTACTTATAGAAGTATAAAAGTTGTTTACAAAATATATATATATATATATATATATATATATATATATATATATATATATATATATATTAATACAACAAATTGTTGGTGTGTATTCTCTCTCAAAATGAAGTTCCCTAATTTTGTCCTTTTTAAAATATACTTTTATATCTCCCTTTTATAAATTTTTCGTCTATTGTCACTTGTCAGTTCCAACCCATCCCCCCTTCTACAAAGAAAAAAAGGAAAACAGAATATTATCAAGCTTCCATGAAACTTATTACTCCGATTTTTTAAGATAATGAAAAATACTTCCTCCATTTCAATTTGTTTGAATTTTCTTGGAACACGGAGTCAGATTGACTAACTTTTTATGTGAATTGAATTATGATATATATTCTTAATATTTTTTTAGATGAAATTAATATATTTAGAAATTGCGTAAAAATATTATCAGTTACAATAGTTAATAATCTAAAATATTTAAAAATTATTTATAAAAGTTATGGTCAAAGAAAATGTTATTTGACTCCCAAAATAGTAAAAGGTTCATTATTTTTTAAAGAGATGGAGTACTAGTATTCATATTCTAGGAATCTCTTCACCTAAACCTATGCCCCACGAAAAATTAAAAAGAAAATAAAGAACTAAGGGATGGAA
>MU771025.1:210054-234620 GCA_026770625.1 Nicotiana glauca | reverse complement strand
TGAATACTAGTACTCCATCCCTTTTAAAATATACTTTTATATCTCCCTTTTATAAATTTTTCGTCTATTGTCACTTGTCAGTTCCAACCCATCCCCCCTTCTACAAAGAAAAAAAGGAAAACAGAATATTATCAAGCTTCCATGAAACTTATTACTCCGATTTTTTAAGATAATGAAAAATACTTCCTCCATTTCAATTTGTTTGAATTTTCTTGGAACACGGAGTCAGATTGACTAACTTTTTATGTGAATTGAATTATGATATATATTCTTAATATTTTTTTAGATGAAATTAATATATTTAGAAATTGCGTAAAAATATTATCAGTTACAATAGTTAATAATCTAAAATATTTAAAAATTATTTATAAAAGTTATGGTCAAAGAAAATGTTATTTGACTCCCAAAATAGTAAAAGGTTCATTATTTTTTAAAGAGATGGAGTACTAGTATTCATATTCTAGGAATCTCTTCACCTAAACCTATGCCCCACGAAAAATTAAAAAGAAAATAAAGAACTAAGGGATGGAAAAATGGACAATAAAATAAAAGAGTTTAACATACTCTAGTTTAAAGAAATTGCATTTACATATTATCCTTAATAAAAATGAGATTTGTAAATTAAATAGGTTACTTATTATAACATGACTTAACAGTAAAAAAAAAAAAAGGTAAAAATGGTACGGGCTAGTTAGCATTCGAATTGGTCATTCAAAAATAATCAGCATTTGTAAAGTCATTGAAAAATAGTCATAATTTTGTTGCACCATGGAAATTAGTTCCAACTTAATATACTGGAGATCAGTGCTTCTATGTATGAACTTCTAGCATATTATGTTGGAACTCAAACATATAGAAAGTTCTAGCATAATATACCGGAGATTGGAGCACCTGTGTTTGAATTTCCAACATATTATGTTGGACCAGTATATTATACTGGAACTCTAGTATTATATTAATATGCTGGAGTTCCAGTATACTTATCCTGAAACTTCATTATATTATACTGGAGTTCCAGTATATTATGCTGGAGTATTCGGATTTTGATCAGTACTTTCGTTCAGATTTATCTTTACATGAAAAATGGCTAAATTTCGATTACTTTTAAAACTGTGGCTATTTTTGAATGACCACTTGTAAATCTGACTATTTTGAAATTCTCCCGTTAAAAAAAAAAAAAAGTTATATTGTCAGTAGATAAATTTGAAAGAAAAATTGAAGGGGAACATGAGTTACTACATTTAATTTACCATTGTATCATAACACAAAATTCTTGAGACATCCTGATCCACCCGATTCATGAATTAGTCAAGGATAAACAAGTTGGGAGTCCAAATACCGCCCATGAATCAGACAAAGATAACTAAAATAATTGTAGGGGAAAAAAAGAAAGACAACTTGAACAAGAAAAAAAACTTGTAGTTTGAGAATTGAAAGAGAGGGGAAACTCAAACGTATATATATATATACGGTACCTGAAGAGAGTCAGCAGAAGGGCGATAAGCTGAAGAGTTTTCATCTTCATCATCATCCATTATTAAAAGAGAGATTTGCTTGCTCAAATCTGCAAAAAACAAATCATCTTCTACTTCCATTAATAAGTAACAACTTTACAACAGAAGAAGTTCAGTTCTCTCTATTTCTCTCTAGCTTGTATTAGTTCTTTTTTTTTTCCTCTTTTATTGCTTTAAGTAGGAGGGATATAGTGTAATAAATAGGAGGGGAAATAAAGCAAAGAATGGGCTAAAAAAAAGGAGTATACAACTATACATGTGGGATGATAGGGTCAAGAATGACAGCTAAGTCAATCTGTGCAAGACCCACAAAATGATATCAACAAAGTGATATGTAGATTTTAACTTTGTTTCTGTAGAATAACTTTTACACAAGATAATCTATATGACAATCACATGTTACAATAAGTTTAAGCACAATCATAATATAATAACTCTTTTAAATTATTAATATACCACAACAATATACTCGTATGATCCTACAAGTGAGCGGGTCTAAGTAGGGTAGGATGTACGGTAGACCTTACACTACCTCATACCTTACCTCGCGTGAGATAGAGAGAATATTTCTGCTAGACACATGATTCAAAAAAAAATGTTATCAAAATAAGTTTGAAAAAATACAAAAGTAAAAAAGTTATGATAAAAATACTGAAGAAAAGAAAAGTATTACCAACAAAAATTAAAGAAACATTGGTAGTAATTAAATTAAATTGTTTATATTATCCAAATGAGAAAGAGAGTGACAAGAGGAAAAAGAGATGAGGATTGAAAAATCTGCACAATAGCAACATCCCACGCTTTAATAGATCAGATATCTCATCCAAAGATAGACTACATGATCCTTGGCCATTATTATATTTACAAGGACTGGTTGTGAACCCCTCCTAGTATTTTCAACACGAAATATAGATAAATATATAAAAATTTAATAATTAAAATTATAATAAATATAGAAATATTAATATATAATTTTATAAATATAATGAAATTATTAGTGATAAAAACCTAAAGATCGAAGACTTATTAAATTTAAATTCTGAATACGCTCGTGCCATCAACTGCCCTCAAAGGCTCAAACTGACTCTCACTGTCCTCTATTTTCATCCACTAGTTATGGTTCACTTCATTTTACACTAGTAAAGCCCCAACTTGCATCAAATTCCTATGGTTGCAAGTGTATGTATGTCACTAAAAGATGGAAATAGCTGCAGTCATTTGGCTTTATCACACTAGACAATGAAGAAAGTTAAATTATTGCCACTTATAAGAATGATGACTACTTATCACATATGCCTGGTTGAAAATAATAACAATTATTTTTTTTATTATATCTCAGCTGACGATTAAAAATATATTAACATAATTACATTACTAAAGAGGTAATTATCTCGTTTAGTCGCAATTGGCATTCTCTTTTTTGTTTACTCCACATTTATCTTTTTCCCTTCGATATCTAAAAGTCTCCAAAAGTAGGGGTGTACATAGGCCGGGTTAGTTCAGATTTTTCAATTACCAAACCAAATCAATAGTGTCGGATTTTTAAATCTATAGACCAAACCAAACCAACGAAATCGGATTTTTCAATCTTGGGTTTTTCGGATTTTCGGATTTTTTTTCCGATAAGTCTTCATAGCACAAATATATAACTTGTGCTCACATACTTCTCTAATCCTACAAGGATACAACTATATAATATATTTTTCAAGAAAATAATACAATAATATGAGATACGTCATAACATTATACTAAAATATTCAATAACAAAAATACTAAAATCCATAAAGAAAATATTACTAAGTAATAAGCCATAATAAATATTAACATATTCTAAAAGTACTATATAAGTCATGCTTAAATAAGTACAACTATAAGTATATTAGTTACACAACTAAGCACTAAAGAAAAAAAATAAACCAAGTTATGCATTTTCAATATAAACAATGCAAAACTAAAAAATAGATATCCACACTATTGTCATTCTAGTGTTGAATGAAATTTTCTTAGTTAGCATTAGTATTGATGTGAAGTTTATTTAAATTACTACCTTTATGAACTATAAAATTTATTAGACCATTCAAGATGGTTAATTCCAAACTTGAAACAATATGTTTAGAGATAAAACTATGAAAAAGTTTAAGAAATATTTATGAATTGTATTAAAAATAAATATTTATATGTATAAAATATTTGTAAAAATTGAATAAATATAATATCGGGTTGGTTTGGTTTGGTTTGACTTTTTTTTAGTTAAAACCAAACCAAACCAATTATGACACCAAACCAAGTCAAACCAACCCATGATCGGGTTTTTTTTTTTGGTTTGACTCGAATTACCAGTTTGGTGCGGTTTATCAGTTTTCTTTGTATACCCATATCCAAAAGTACGAGAAGTAGAACGATTCTGTAACATTTTGTTGGTTCCTCAGTTAGTATCCTGTAATTGTAAATAATAATTCTGGAAAATAAAACGTTAGCGTATAAACATAAATATAAATGAGACAGTAATTAATTCAAGCCCACTGAATTCACAGTGTTTCCTTAAGGAATTTAATCCCCTCCTAGTACCCAAGGTTATGGATTATTTCCTCCCAGGATAGAACGAATTACACACTGGTATAGCGGTACTTCAAACTTCAGTGTTTCAGCGAACACAAAG
The DNA here is from genome assembly GCA_026770625.1 of Nicotiana glauca. Classification (NCBI taxonomy): domain Eukaryota; kingdom Viridiplantae; phylum Streptophyta; class Magnoliopsida; order Solanales; family Solanaceae; genus Nicotiana; species Nicotiana glauca. The sequence goes on along the minus strand of MU771025.1, from coordinate 230,447 downwards.
TTCGGCAGCAAATCAAACTTACGGATGCTTTGTTTGTAGTTAAAAAATAATGCAGAATAAAGGAGGACAGCTCAGAAGTCGAATGGAAATTCTAAGAGGAAGGAATGGAATGTATAGCCGATGTTGAATTCTTACTGAAGAGGATATCAGATGGCAATTCGTTTTTTCAGTGTATATTTAGTGTATACAGATTATAATCGAGTGTATATCGAGTGTATACAAGCGTATCTCGGGTGTTTTTTTCCGGTGTGTTTATATCTCTCCAACTGCTACTCTATTTATAGCAATCATTTGAGAGAGATCGGCCCTCCCTCCATGGTGGACCAAGCACTTAGCTTGTTATGGAGCAAGCACTAGCTTGTGGAGCAAGCACTTGCTTGTAATGGATCAAGCACTTGGAGTGGTTGCTATTGCAGCTGGTGGTACTATACACAGATTGGAATACGTTCGTTACAAACCACGGATTATATCACGTTAATATTCACTATTAACAAAAAACCCACCAACATTCTTATCATCTACCAATGAGGGACAATGTCTCATTAAAGAGAAGAGGGGAACTTAAAATTTTACTCAAAATTTCATTTTCCCTCCATTTCCCATTCGGGCGAACCCCCTTCCGCCCCCTAAATCCGCCCTTGCTTACAAGTCCTAAAATATGCATATGAAAGAAGGTCATTAAATTCCAGAAAACAATTTGACCAAAAGAATAATTTGGAAAATAAAATAAGTGACATTTTGCAGCTAATCCAATTAATGACATCATTTTTGTAATTAACCCCGTACAAGAATTTATTAGTAAAAATGAACTTGGTGAACTGATCTTTCGTATACTGTGTTTCTTCCAATATATAACAAACTCTTTCTAGATAAAAATTCTTATTTATTTTTTCCCGTATTTATAACTATAAGAATTCACCACTCAAACATTACCCTAAATTAAATGACAAGTGCATTCGATATATAAAGTTGTTTCGTACATTTGCATGATGCTTATATACTATATACTAATGTTTGCCACTTCTAGTAGCTTTTAAAATACGTAAAGAAACTAATTTAGAAAACTAATAGGGTTTGCTAAGCTTTAATTTTGAAAAAAGAGAGGCAGCACAACACAAATTTGGTATACCTATCACAATTTTAGCTTTTTAAAAAAAAGTGTTTAACAACTATACACTAAAAATTATTTGGACAATCAAATCATTTAGAACATAATCCTTGCTAGTAACTCTATTTTATAAATATTTATTGATAAACTATAATAAATAAGTAATCTACTACATATAATCGATTAAATTACACTAATAGTATTAAAAAGAAATTACACTGCCATTGAATATAACTTAAATCCAAAAAAAAAAAAAAAATTCAAGAATTAATGGAAATTGCCGAGTGTTTCACGGTCTTAACTGTAGTGATCACTTGCAAAGGAAATTATATTTGGATTAGATATTCTAACATTGAACACATGGCATTGAGTGTGCGAGAGGTCCATATTGCGATTCCTTAAAAGGAAGGAGAATAATTGACTAGAGTTATTGACATACAAAAATCAATTGCATCATATATCCCAACTTTAGTTAGAACAAAATGCACTAGTATTGAAAATCAAATAATTGATCGAGCCAGCTTGGAACCTGAATTTTGCCAGAGGAATAAAAGAAAAGAAAAGAACTGCTTTTCACATAGTATTCTGAAGCGAAAGCAAATATGAAGGAAATCAATCAAAAAAAAAAAAAAATGGTCAGTACGAATTATCGAGGTATGTGTAAGTTGATCCACATGCTACGAATATATATATATATATATATATATATCATGGTATAGCCAGTTTTCACACTGGTCAATGAAAAATAGCCAGCGTTTACCAAGTCAATGAAAAATAGCCACTATTTTGCTGCAACAGGGACCGGTCCAGTAAAATATACGGGAGTTCTGGTGTATTTGTGTACGAACTCCAGCATATTATGCTAGACCGGTATACTTTTATAACTCCTATAAAATTTGNNNTCCCGTAAAATTTACTGGAGTTCCAGCATAATTATGCTTGAACTCCCGTAAAATTTGCGGGAGTTCCAGTATAGTTATCCTGGAACTTCCGTAAAATTTACGGGAGTTCAAGCATACTTATGTTGGAACTCCCGTAAAATTTGCTGCCGTATTTTTCCGGATTTTGAATAGTGTTTTCGCTCAGATTTAAAGTGGCTAAATTTCGATGACTTTTGAAACTTGGCTATTTTTCAATGACCAGTGGTAAATCTGGCTATTTTTGAATTTCTCCCCTATATATATATTTGTTAAGTAACCGTAACCAAAAAACAAATTTAAAGAAACACTATCGAGTTGCTTCAAAAGTTACATACATTAATCTCAAGAATGTCGCATACAATCTTTAAATTGGTAAAGAAAATGGAAAAATGTTAAATCATATGTCGACAGTTCAATTTGATTGAGAAATCAAGATATAAAAACGTATATGTCATAATTCTTATAAATCGCACCCTCTATGATTATAGAAATTTTAAATTTGAATCCTTCTTTACTTGACTAGATCCCTCTCTCAACCTACACTAAGTTTATGCACTAATCGTCCAATCTTACTAAAGTGTATTAAAATGCTAGTTACGTTGGAAATATTATTAACTTTAATAGCTTCCCAGAGCAGCTATCAACTACTATTAGCTTTAGAATTCAATGAAAGGGCAAAATGGAAAGCACCAAGTAACATTATTATTTCTATCATAGTCCAGCTAGTGCCGTCCTCCAGTCTCTCACATGTAATGTATACTATAATACATCCAGAGATGCCAGAAACTCTTTTGCAGTAGGCTCCATTCACACAGTTCCGATCTATTAGTTGTTAAACCAAAATAAATGTTGGAATTTGTACTTCACAATGTTGCACGCTTAAGACTGATAATGATATCTCTTTATGGGGTTAAATTGATAAATGACAGGTGGATACTCGTCCAATTGATACGTGACAGTATAGTCAAATAAGATATGAGTCAGCAAATAGATGGTATCGGTTACAAACCCGTGACCGATGTTGAGTGAATTCCAAAGCCACTGGAACCGCGGACGAGAAATCTGAAGGGAAGATCTCGGTTGGAAAAGACATCATTCAATGAGCAACCGTTACAAAGATTTTTTGCATTTATACTCAACCATTATACAACCATCAAGAGGAGTTCTATTCATACTAAAGAAGAGCTTGATTTGAGGATCTTGTCTCCCTGAATTAAGCTATAAATAGAAGAATTTATATTCACTATTGGACACGAAACACTTATATGCAAAAAAGGTTAAACGTACTCTCATTCTATTAACAACACTATTTCTTTCTGCTCAATACATTGTTTTACTCTTTCTTCCGGAAAAGCTCATTTCACAATCAGGCTTGTATTTTCTTTAAGTTTATTTAATTAATTTATTTTTGTTCTTTGTTATTTTATATTCTTGGATCAAATTAATTCACGTGTCTATAAACCACAATACAAATTCAATTGTACCATTTTACGGGTTAACAGTTTGACGCCCACCGTGGGGTATAGCCAACAATGTCATTACTTTGAACCATTCATCTGTTACTAATGCATTTTGATGCTTTTCATTAGTCAAAGTAAAAAACAGATATGGCAGCTAACGATGTGAGCAACTCTTTTAATGTTGGAACGAACAATGAGCGTGAGGATATGTTCTAGCATGACGATTCAATCAGTGAAACTCGGATGGAGATGAGACAACTCCGGTTCGCGAAGAAAAAAATCCTCGGCATGTGAGAAGTTTAACTCCTGATGATATGGGCGATGAACTTGTTATTAAAACGGTAAAAGTTTTAAGAGCACAACAAATGGAAATCATGAACCATCTCTTAAGACAAGACCTGATAATGACGGAGCTTCAGCAAGCACTTTTGGTTGCCTCCAATAATTCTGAAGGAGGAGTTCGAGACCCTCCCAGCATGTCTCCAAATCAAATAGCACAAAGAACCGGTAACGTCGCTGCGAGGGAGGAGTTTGATTTTAATTAAAATCAAGCAGGTGGTGCAGCTAGTGGATCTGGGAACGACAACAATATAAATGATCATTTTAAAACCGAACTATAAGATTCTGGTGACGTCCAATCCTAAACCTCTAAATGAAGTATAGACGGTCGTTAGCAATAATAAACCCAACAAAGGTTAGTGTCAAATCCCACAAGGAGTAGGTATGTGTTAGAGTGTCCAAATATGTGTAAACTTAGTGATTCTCCTTCAGTGGGAGTAAAGATGATGTTGTAACAAATACGAGAAAGGTGCTAGGATTTCTTCCCCATCGTGTAGGTTATGATCTTGGATATACAAATGTTCAAGTCTAGTTAATTAAGCATGTGTTATGGCTTCAATTTCTATTCCCCCAACTTAATGTGTTCCAACACTTACGAAGGTTTTTATCCCAAGTTGCTCTTCCAAGTCAATTAAGGCTCAATGATGAATAATTCATTAGCCCAAGTAGAAATCACACTATTCCTAGTTAGATTCCATTAATCAAGCGATTAACCCACTTAATCCCTTGCTAATTACCTTGTACCTAAGCTAAGTTTCACTTCCAATTTAGAACAAGCAAAATAGACATGGATTTAGCATTTTCAACCACAAACTTAATCAATAAAGGATGGAGTAATTAGAGAACACAAAGCTTATCAAATATAGAACTAATATTAATAACCTAAAAATATAACCACACTTAGGGTTCAATTTCCTAGCTTAATAAACTTAGCTAGACATATTAAGGAAGAAAAATATAAAAATATGAAAATCAAAAAATAAATAGCTAGAGAGGAAAGAAAGATTGTGTAGAACAATGTCACTCAAATTCCTCAAGAAGAAATCCCAAAAGATGCTACACAAAGTACTCTACCCATAAAGAATGCCCTAGAATGACTCAAAATAGCTATTTATACTAAGTCCCAAAAGTGAACAAAATTGCCCCGTCAGGCTAATCGTGAGGTCTACCGTATGATCAACCGTGAGATGCAGTTGAACCATAACGAATTCTAGAAGCTTCATTTCTTCAACTCTTCAGGCCTCTCTTAAACTGTGTCCAACGGTTCACCTAAAAAAAATTTGGTTCAACTTTTCTCCAATTTTAGCTCTAAAGTGATGACTTCTCTTCTTTTTTGATATTCTCCAATTCCAAAGTTCTCACACAACCTAAAAATACACCATTCAAAGTACAATTATCTAATTTATTCAACAAATGGGGCATTAAACTCTAATTAACCCGAAACCACGCTCTTGCCACGAGTACTCGACTCCAAATAGCCCAAATCTATTCAAATCAATTGCATAATATAAATCACACTTCAAGTAACTAATTTGACTGATTAATTCTAAGCTAATACGTGAAATTAGGAAAAATGACCAAAATGTCTCCCGGGCCCACGTCTCGGAATCAGATAAAATTTACAAATTCGGGATCCTCACACTCTCACGAGTTCAGCCATACCAAGAGTACCAAAATAGGACCTCAAATGGTCCTTCAAATCGCCACTCAAAACTCTCTAATTAACCAAGCCCTAACCCCCAATTTACCATTGATTTCTCACTTAAATTTCATGCTAACAACGATAAAAATCACCATAATAACGAGTTTAGGAACCAAGGACGTTACCTCAAAGAATCCCTTTGAAAATCTCCCTTGAAATTACTCCCAAAAACTTTGCCCCGAATGAAATATTGAGAAAAATAACCAGAAATCGCTAAAGAAATCTTTTATACTTTCTAACCTAAGCTTTTCGCACTTGCGGTCTATTTTCGCTTCCGCTACCACTTCTGACGTCAAGGGAACCGCTTCTGTGGTTTTCACTAAAGCCTCCCTCTCCGCACCTGCGACCCAGATTCCGCATCTGCGGTCCCGCAGGTGCGGTACACCTCCCCCTTCTATGATTTCTACAGCCTTCACTTGTGGCCATATCTGCGACTCCATTTCCACTTCTGCGAGTCCGCACCTGCGGTCCCCTAGCCGCAGATGTGGTTATGACAGCAATAGAACAATTTCAGCTGCCAAACCCAACTCAAAATCTCACGTTAACCATCCGAAATCACCCCGAGGCCCCCGAGACCTCAACCAACAGCACGAACAAGTCATATACCACTATCCAAACTTATACCAATATTCAAAACACCTCAAACAACATCGAAATACCAAATCATCATCGAATCCAAGCCTAAGAATACTAAAAACTTCCAAATTACGCTTTCGATCAAAAAGTCTATCAAACCTCGTCCAAATGACCTAAAATTTTGCAAGCACGTCACATTCAATACAATAGAGCTACTCCAACTTTTGAAATTCCATTCCGATCCCGATATCAAAATCTCACTGTTGAACCAAAAACTTTAAAAATTCAACTTTCAGAATTTCAAGCCTAAATAAGCTACGAACCTCCAAAACACAATCTGAACACGCTCCTAAACTCGAAATCACCCAACGGAGCTAACGAAACCCACAAAAATCCGTTCAAAGGCCGTCTCGACCATGTTCTGACTACGATCCAAATTTTAAACCTTAAATTCTTATTTAGGGACTAAGTATCCCAAAACGCTCTGAAACTCAAAATGAAACCTCCTGGAAACTCAGAATAGCATAAATAAACACGGGGAAAATAGTTACTAGGGAATCGGGGCATTAATTATTAAATTGAATGGGTCGTTACATCCTCCCACACTTAAACATTCATTTGTCCTCGAACGTGCATAGAGACATACCTGAAGTAGAGGGTAACGACTACGCATATCCTGCTCGGTCTCCAATGTCGCCTCCTCGACCGGTTGAGCCCGCCACTGAACCTTCGCTGATGCAATGTTCTTTGACCTCAGCTTTCGAACCTGCCTGTCCAATATTGCCACCGGCTCCTCAACATAAAATAGATCCTTGTCCAACTGGACTGAAATGAAATCCAACATGTGCGACGGATTATTGTGATATCTCCGGAGCATCGAAACATGATATACCAGATGAAATCCTGCTAAGTTAGGAGGTAAGGCAAGCTCATAAGCAACCTACCCAACACGCCTCAATATCTTAAAAGGGCCAATAAACCTCGGACTTAACTTCCCTTTCTTCCCAAATCTTATAACGCCCTTCATAGGCGAAACCCCAAGCAGAGCCTGCTCTCCAACCATATAGGAAACATCACGAACCTTCCGATCCGCATAACTCTTCTTTCTGGACTGGTTGTGTGAATTTTATCCTAAATCGCCTTAAACTTCTCTAGAGCGTCCTCTACCAAGTATGTGCCCAATAATCTAGCCTCACCCGGCTAAAACCAACCCACCGTAGATCTACATTGCCTACCATATAAAGTCTTATACAGTGCCATCTAAATGCTGGACTGATAACTGATGTTGTAGGCAAACTCTGCCAATGGCAAGAACTGATACCAAGACCCTCCAAACTCAATCATACATGCACGGAGCATATCCTCAAGAATCTGAATAGTGCGCTCGGACAGCCCGCCCATCTAAGGGTGAAATGTTGTGCTCAACTCCACCCAAGTACCTAACTCATACTATATGGCCCTCCAGAACCGTGATGTGAACGAAGTACCTCTATCTGAAATGATGGAAACTGGAAAACCATGCAGACAAACAATCTCTCGGATATAAATCTCTGCCAACCTCTCCAAAGAATAGGTAGTACCACAGGAATGAAATACACGGACTTGGAAAGCCGATCCACAATCACCCAAATGGCATCAAACTTCCTCGAAGTCCGTGGGAGCCCAACTACGAAGTCCATGGTGATCCGCTTCCACTTCCACTCTGGAATCTCTATCGGCTGAAGCAACCCACCCGGTCTCTAGTGCTCATACTTCACCTGCTGACAATTGAGGCACCAAGCTACAAACCCAACTATATCTTTCTTCACTACCTCCACCAATAGTGTTGCCTCAAATCCTGGTACATTTTTGCGGCACCCGGATGAATGGAATACCGCAAACTATGGGCCTCCTCTAGAATCAACTCCCGGAGCCCATCAACATTGGGTACACAAACTCGACCCTGCATCCTCAATTCCCTGTCATCACCAATAGTCACATATTTGGAATCGCCATGCAAAACCTTGTCCTTGAGGATAAGCAAATGAGGTTCATCAAACTTATGCTCCCGGATACAATCGAACAAGGAAGACTGAGAGACCACGCAAGCTAGAACCCGACTGGTCTACGAAAGATGCAATCTCACAAACTGGCTGGCTAAAGCTTGAACATCCATCGCCCAGGGATTCTCTGCTACTAGTAGTAAGCTAAACTCCTCAAACTTTCTGCCCAGCAGCTCAAAGCATGGCCACTATATTAGCCTTGCCCGGGTGATACAAAATAGTGATATCATAGTCCTTTAGCAGCTCTAGCCATCTCTACTGATGCAAATTAAGGTCTTTCTACTTGAACAGATGTTGCAAACTCCAGTGATTAGTATAAATCTCACAAGGCACACCGTACAAATAATGATGCCAGATCTTCAAGGAGTGAACAATAGCAACTAACTCGAGATCATGGACAAGGTAATATTTCTCATGAACCTTCAACTGTCTGGACGCATAGGCAATTACCCTACCGTCCTACATCAATATTGCTCCAAGGACAGTCTTCAAGGCATCACAATAGATAGTATAAGACCCCGAACTGGTAGACAATATCAAAACTGAGGCTGTAGTCAAAGCTGTCTTGAGCTTCTGAAAGCTCTCCTCACACTCTTACGTCTACTAAAATAGAGCACCCTTCTAGGTCAGCCTGATCATAAATACTGCAATAGATGAAAACCACTGAACAAATCGACAGTAATAACCCTCCAAGCTAAGAAAACTGTGGATCTCGATAGCTGAGGATGTTCTAAGCCAACTATGCACTGCCTCCACTTTCTTCGGATCCACCTTTATTCCCTTACTAGATACCACATGACCCAAGAATGCTACGAAATCCAACCAAAATTCACATTTCGAGAATTTAGCATATAATTTCTTCTCCCTCAAAGACTGGAGCACTGTCCTTTGGTGCTGCTCATGATCTTCCCGACTCCGGGTATACCAGAATGTTATCAATAATGACAATGATGAATGAGTCGAGATACGACCAGAATACAATGGGCATTAAATGCATGAAGGATATTGGGGCATTGCTCAGTCCAAATGACATAACAAGGAACTCGTAATGACCATACCGAGTCTTGAAGGTAGTCTTCCTGATATGTGGCTCCCGAATTTTCAACTAATGATAGCCTGAATGCAAATCAATCTTAGAAAACACATAAGCATCCTGCAACTGATCAAACAGATCATCAATACGGGGTAAAGGATAATGATTATTCACTGTAACCTTGTTTAACCAGCGATAATCAATACACATACGCATAGAAGCTTACTTCTTATTCACAAATAAGACAGAAGCACCCCAAGGTGATATTTTGGGCCGAATGAAACCCTTATCAAGTAATTCCTATAAATGTTCCTTCAACTCCTTCAATTCAGGATAAGCCATACGGTACGGAGGAATAGAAATAGCATGAGTGCCCGAAGACATATCAAGGCCAAAATCAATATCTCTATTGGGCAGCATGCCTGGAAGGTCAGCTGGAAACATTAGAGAAATCTCGTACTACTAGGACTGAATCAACTGTAGGGGTATCAATACTGACATCTATCACATAAGCTAGATACGCGTCAAACCCCTTCTCAACCATAAGTTAAGCCTTAAGGAATAAAATAACTCTGCTGGAAGTATGATTTATAGTACCCCTTCACTCTACTGGAGGTACACCTGGCATAGCAAGCATCACGGTTTTCGTATGACAATTAAAAATAGCATAATGGTGTGAAAACCAGTCCATTCCTATAATAACATCTAAGCCTATCATGCTGAGCAATAACAAATTGACTATGGTCTCAAAACCATTAAGAGCAATCAAACATGACCGATAAATGCGGTCCACAACAAGAGAATCTCCAACGAGAGTAGAAACATAAACAGGAAAACTCAAAGAATCCCGAGATATGCCCAAATTTGGGGCAAAATAAGAGGACAGATAAGAATAAGTGGAGCCTGGATCAAATAAAACCGATGCATCTCTATGGCATACCAGGATAGTACCTGTGATGACATAATCGGAGACGACAGCCTCAGTACGGGCATGGAGGGCATAGTATTTGGCCTGGCCTCCCCCTCGAGAGAAACCTCTACCTCCCTGACCTCTATCTCTAGTTGGCTGAGCAGGTGGGGTAGCAACTGGTATTGTGATCATAGCTTGAGAACTCTGCGGGGCACGCTGTGGTTGAGAAGTCTATAGAGGTGCACCCCTCCTAAGGCTAGGGCAATTCCTCACCATATGGTGTGTGTCACCATACTCAAAACAAGCTCTAGGAGGACATGGCAGCTGTGACTATCTCGGGCTAGGTCTGCTAGACTGACCACTAGAAGCACCCCGCTCAGGAGGCGTGCTAGATACTAGAGGTGCATAATAAGGCTCCTAAGGTCTAGGTAGAGCTGGAATACCACTGGCTGCTAGAAGAGCTGAATGAACGGGGTGACTCATATAACCTCTATTATGACAAGCTGAAGCTGAGGCACGGGCACCAGAATAATGGCCCGACTCTCGAGACCTCTTGGCCTCACTCTCCTCTCTGTCCCGAGCATGCATACCCTCTATTCTCCTAGCAATGCTCATTACCTGTTGATAAGAAATATCAATTTCTAACTCCCGAGCCATACTAGACCTGATGTTGGAAATGAGCCCCTCAATAAACCGGCAAACCTTCTCACAAACAGTAGAAACCAAAACTGGTGCATGTCTAGCCAAGTCGGTGAAACAGACAGCATACTCCGAGACAGTCATAGTACCCTGGCGCAAGTGCTCAAGCTCTACATGCCAAGTGTCCCTGAGGCTCTGGGGAACATACTCTCTCGTGAACATATCTAAAAATTGAGCCCAAGTCAGGGAAGCTGCCTCATCCGGACTGTCTAACTCATAAGCACGCCACTACTGATATGCGGCTCCTCGAAGCTGAAAGGTAGTAAAGGAAACCCCGCTCGATCTTGATATACCCATGGTACGGAGGATACGATAGCACTCCTCCAAAAATCCAAGAGCATCATCTGAGGCTAGTCCGCCGAATGTAGGAGGTTGATACTTCTTGAACCTCTTAAGCCTCTTCTGCTCCTCCTCTGAAGCAACTGCCCTCTCCTCAAGCTTAGCTGGGGCTACTGGCTATACAGGAATAATCTTTGGGACCTGATCAACATGCACCCGCTATTCAGGAGTGCAGGCGGCGGGAGTCTGTGCTCCTCCCCTACCTGGGATGTAACTGCAGCAAGGGGAAGCCACCCTACTTGAGCTAGAGTGGTGTACATAGTCATAAAGTTCACCAGAGTCTCTTGGAGTGCTAGCGTAGTAGTAGCAGTAGGCGTATCAGGTGTTTGGACTCCGGCTGAAACTGCCAGTGACAGCTCGCGCGGGTGCTCTGGCTGTACCACGTGCACGTCCTTGGTCTCTACCCCACCCCCGTCCTCTAACGGTTCTTGTAGGGGGCGCGGGTGCCTGAACATCTCGGGTAGAACGTGTCCTCACCATCTATGAGAGAATAGAAGACAAATGTTTAGAATTGTGATATCAAAATATCACATGACAAGGAAATCAAATGAAGTGGAAAATTTTCCCTAAGAGTTACACATCCTCTCATAGATAAGTACAGACTTCTCCGTACCGATCCGCGAGACTCTAATAAATTGGCTTTGATTCATAACTCCTATGAACCTAGAGCTCTAATACCAACTTGTCACGATCCATGTTCGCCCTCTGTGAACTATCATGATGGAACCTAGTCTCTATGACTAGTTAAGCCTAACAAATTGCAGAAAACGAAACAACAGAGTAAAACTAGCCAAAATTGCAGAAATAACAACCGAAGCTTTTAAGATTCCGCTCGGCATATACAATACAAACTCTTAAAATGAAACTACATTTCCCAACACCCGAAATCTCATGAATCACAAGCTGTGGGATAAATACAGTGTTCTAACTCTAGAATGTCTAAACAAAAGTAAATACAGAAGGGCTAATACTATGAGAGAGAATGGAAAGGGACTCCTCGATCTGTGGACGTGGCAGACATACCTCGAAGTCTCTGATGAATCACACTGCCTTAAGGATAGTAGGGTTGAGTTGAAGTACCTGGATCTGCACATCAAAAACATGTGCAGGAAGGGCATGAGTACACCACAGTGGTACTCAATAAGTTCCAAGCCTAACCTCGGTCGAGTAGTGACGAGGAATGTCAGGACCCTGCTGCTTATAGCTAAAAATGAGATAAAATAGTATAGAATATGACAATATAATTAAATGCTAACAGTTTGAAATAACACAAGTCAATAAGAATAACAACAACTCTTACAAAGGCAGAAGTAATCACAGAAAGAATATGGCTCAGCATAGAGATCACAACCGGGGATCTCCCAGGATACTGTCCTGTAGTCCCAAACATATATCCAGTAGATCTCCCGGGATACCATCCCTTAGACCAACTCATAGTGCGCGGGGATCTACTGGAATACCAGTAGTGGAGGAATCTACCGGGTGCAGTCTCGTAGTTCCAATATAAAAGTGTAGGAGGGGCTCCCGGAATATCAATATGTAGTCCCAAAGTAAATAGGCAGCGGGATCTCACGGGATACCATCCTGTAGTCCCAAAGTAAACACACATCAGCAACACGAAGAATACTCAATTCAATTCCAATCTCATACCAAGGTAAAACATGTATTTCTAACCTAGCATGCTACACATAATCCAAATAAGGTAGTTTTAGCAAGTAAAGCACTTAAGTCAATTAAACATGTTTCCCTAAGCTAACAACAGGATTAAATTACAAGCAGTATAAATAGGGAAAGGGAATCACATTTATAGTTACTTAATGAAAATGGATTTTCGACAATTAGCACAAGTACGCACTCGTCACCTCACGTACAAGGCATTTCAAATATCAACAATACCAAATCCTAAGGGGAGTTCCCCCACACTAGGTTAGGCAAGTCACTTACCTCGAACTGGCTCAAAATCAACCTGAAACCACGCTCTTGCCACGAGTACTCGACTCCAAATGGCCCAAATCTATTAAAATCAATTGCATAATGTAAATAACACTTCAATTAACTAATTCAACTAATTAATTCTAAGCTAATACGTGAAATTAGGAAAAATGACCAAAATGCCTCTGGGGCCCACGTCTCGAAATCAGGTAAAATTTACAAATTCGGTATCCTCACACTCTCACAAGTTCATCCATACAAAAAGTACCAAAATAGGACCTCAAATGGTCCCTCAAATCGCCACTCAAAACTCTCCAATTAACTAAGCCCTAACCCCCAATTTACCACTGATTTCTTCCTTAAATTTCATGCTAACAACGATAAAAATCACTATAATAACTAGTTTAGCAACCAAGAACCTTACCTCAATGAATCCCTCTGAAAATCTCCCTTGAAATTGCTCCCAAAAGCTTTTCCCCGAATGAAATATTGAGAAAAATGACCAACAATTGCGACGGAAATCCTTTATACTTTCTGACCCAGGCTTTTCGCACATGCGGTCTATTTTCGCTTCTGTGCTACCTCGTATGCGATCAAGGGAACCGCTTCTACGGTTTTCACTAAAGCGTCCTTCTCTGTACCTGTGACCCAGATTCCGCATCTGCGGTCCCGCAGGTGCGGTACACCTCCCGCTTCAGCGGTTTCTGTAGCCTTCACTTGTGGCTGCATCTGCAGCTGTTTTTTGCTTCTGCAAGTCCGTACCTGTGGTCCCCTAGCCGCATGTGTGGTTATGACAACAATAGAACAACTTCAGCTGCCAAACCGACTCAAATTATCATCGAATTCAAGCCTAAGAATTCCAAAAACTTCCAAGTTATGCTTTCGATCAAAAAGTCCATTAAACATCGTCCGAATGACCTGAAATTTGCAAGCACGTCACATTCAACACTACGGAGCTACTCCAATTTGCGAAATTCTATTCTAACTTCGATATCAAAATCTCACTATCGAACTGAAAACTTTAAAAATTCAACTTTCAACATTTTAAGCCTAAATAAGCTACGAACCTCCAAAACACAATCTGAACACTCTCCTAAACCCGAAATCACCCAACAGAGCTTACGGAACCCATGAAATTTGGTTCCAAGGTCATCTTCACCCTGTTCCAATTACAATTTAAATTTTAAAACTTAAATTCTCATTTAGGGACTAAGTGTCCCAAAATACTCCGAAACTCAGAACAAAACCTCCCGGCAACTCAAAATAGCAAAAATAAACACGGGAAAATAGTTAATAGGGGATCGGGCGTTAATTCTTAAAATGACCGGTCGAATCGTTACAGACATAAGGCATCAAATTGATACTAGCCTCCAAAATCACACAAAGCTTTCGTGAAGCTAGTCAACCCAATAGCACAAGAAATAGTGAAAGCGCCCGGGTCTTCCAACTTCTTAACCTCGATTTCTACGATGATTGCACTACATTGGTGGGTGACCTTGATCATCTCAAAATTAACATTTTTTTTCTTTGTGACTAAGTCTTTCATGAATTTAGCATACCCCGACATGTTTTGAAGAGCTTCCACAAAAGACACATTGATGGTGATTTGATTCAACATATCATAGAACTTTTGCAATTGGCCTTCTTGTTGTTGCTTTGTAAATATTTATGAAAATGGAGGAGGCGGTCTCGGTAATTGCTTTTACACTCTAGGTGCCTCTTTGCTTGCCTCAGTGCTTGGTTCATTCTCCTTTGAAGGAACTTCTTTTGCATTTTGAGAAGTGTTTGTTGCTTGGTGCACCTCTTCAACAATAATTGGACTTATTATTAGCATCTCACACTTGGGAACTTCAACCACCTCGGGTGTCACATTGACCATGAGAGGTGCATTTTGCTTAGGAACTTCATCACCTTTAGGAGGATCATCAACCTTGGGAAGAGCCACCTTAGGAACTTTGGGACTCTTGACCTTAGGAAAAGAACATTTTAGAGAGTTAGGGAACTCCTCTTCTTCATCATCATCCTTAACTACAATGGATCTTTTATCTATGAATTTGGCCCACCTTGTGAAAGCAGCAAACACACGATTTATTCCCTCATCTCTCTTTGGATTTGGAATTGTATCACTAGGCAATTATCCTTGTCGTCTCACATTCAATTGAGAAGATATTTGACCCAATTGAATCTCTATTTGCTTGATTGAAGTGGTATGAGAAGCGACCACTTGGTTCATTTCTCACCTCTCTTTGTCCGAATTCTCTTGATTCTTGAGCATCCTTTCCATCATCCCTAAAAGTTGGTTGTTACTTGAAGAGTCAGCTTAGTTGTTGTATGAAGGAGGTTGTTAGGATCTTTGTTGATATTGTTGGGAATATCCACCACTTTGATTACCTTGATTACTACCAGTCCAACCTTGGTGTTCTTGATTGTTATTCCTCAATCGGCCTCCATTGTCCTTGGCTGGATCCTTGAAAGTTACCTCGTTGATGTTGATAGTTTCTCACCAATTGAACGTCCTCATTTTTCTCTTAATAAGAATCATCTTGAGTGACCCATCACCTTACGAGTACATCTCACCTTGAGGTTTACGTTGATTGCCCTTCATCCTTTGCTAAGAACCCAAGAAATGAACACCTTCTAAGGCATGTACTTGCTGCAATGCTTGAGTTTGTTGAAATTGCACTTTTTCAAGTTGATTCATAGTGGTGGTTAACTCGGCAATGGATTGACCATGATCTTGCACTCCTTGTTGAGGTGAATCATATTCGAATCCCCTTGAGACACATTTGCTCGGGATTTCGAAGCGGATGAGGTCTCCGCCATCTCATCAATTATGTCACAAGCCTCCGGGTAAGGTGTGGTCATGAAGTTTACACCAGCAAGTTGGTTCACTATACATTGATTGGTTGTGTTAATTCCACGGTAGAAGGTTTGTTACAATATTTTCTCGGTCATATCGTTGTTAGGACACTCATTCACCATGGTTCTATAGCGTACTCAAATTTCATATAATGGCTCATTCGGTTCTTGCTTGAATTCTAAGATTTCATCCCTCAAAGTATCCATATGCCCGGTGAAAGGAATTTGGCAATAAAATTCTCCGTCAACTCATCCCAAGTATGGATAGAATGGTTTGGTAGTACTATAGCCAATCCAAAGCTTTTCCTCTTAGGGAGAATCATATAACCTCAATTTCAAAGCATCTTCGAACACATTTATTTGTTTATTTCCCCAACAAGCATCTATGAATCCCTTTAAGTGATTGTATGCATTTTGATGAGGTGCTCCAGTGAAGTAGCCTCTTTGCTCAAGCAAGGTGAGGATGATATTTGTAATTTGAAAATTTCTCGCCCTAATGCGAAGGAGGACAATTGCACTTGCATAGACAATATTTAGTACGGCATATTGTTGAGACTATTGGCCTTGTGGAGGTGGTGGTTGTGGAGGCGGCGGAGGTTGGTGATGGTTTTTCCCTCGACCACACTAGTTTCCTTGAACTGGAGCCGCTTCTTCATCTACCATATCTTCTTCAATGGCCTTAGAGGCAAATCACCAAGGTCATTATTGTTCGCCATTGTTAACCTACAACGAGCACACACGAATCAAGGTATCGAGAAGAAAAGATAAGAACTCAAGAAAGCACACAATAACAAAGTAACACAAGAATACCGTACTCCCTAGCAATGATGCCAAAAATTGGTGACATTCAATACTACACCTCTAAATGAAGTATATACGGTCGTTAGCACTAATAAACCCAACAAAGGTTGGGGTCCAATCCCACAAGGAGTAGGTATGTGTTAGAGTGTCCAAATGTGTGTAAACTTGGTGATTCTTCTTGTATTCTTCAAACAAAGAGTGGTTGTTCAATTACTTCTAGAATTACAATAAAAAATAGTCTAAGAATTTTAGCGAACACTTGTAATGTGAGTAAAGACTTAGTTGTAACAAATACGAGAAAGGCGATAGGATTGCTTCCCTGTCATGTAGGCTATGCTCTTAGATATACAAATGTTCAATTCTAGTTAATTAGGCATGTGTTATGGCCTCAATTTCTATTCCACCAACTTAATATCTTCCAATACTAAAGAAATTTTTTACCCCAAGTTGGTCTTCCAAGTCAACTAAGGCTCAATGATGAACAATTGATTAGGCCATATAGAAATCACACTATTCCTAGTTAGATTTCATTAATCAAATAATTATCCCACTTAATTCCTTGCTACTTACCTTGTACCTAAGCTAAGTTCTACTATTCCAAATTAGAATAAGCAAAATAGGTATGGATTTTGTGGTTGCAAGCATAGAGTAACTAGATAACACAAAGGTTAATCAAATATAGTACTAATATTAATAACCCAAAGTATAACCACAATTAGGGTTCATAATCCTAGCTTAATAAACTTAGCCAGACATTATTAAGGAAGAAAAATACAAAAAAGAGATGAAAATCTAAACATAATAGCTAAAGAGGAAAAAAATATTATGTAGAACAATGGTGAAGTTATCCAAATTCCTCAAGATAAAATCCCAAAAACTGCTACACAAAGTACTCTCCCTAAAAAGAATGCCCTAGAATAATTTAAAATAGCTAGTTATACTAAGTCCCAAAATTGGACAAAATTGCCCCATGGGGCCAACCGTGAGGTCAACAATAAGATGCAACTGAACTGTAACGAATTCCAGAAGCTTCATTTCTTTAACTCTTCAGGCTTATCTTGAACCATTCCCAATGGTTGGAGGAACCGTGTCCAACAGTTTGCCTAAAAATCTTATTAATTTAACTTTTCTCCAATTTTAGCTCTAAAGTGATGGCTTCTCTTCCATTTTTTGTATTCTCCAATTCCAAATTTCTCACACAACTCCAAAACCTGAAAATACACCATTCAAAGAACAATTATCCAATTTATTCCAACAAATGGGGAATTAAACTCTATCAAAACATAAGAACAATTAGCTAAAAAGCTGACAAATTAGATTCATGAGGTATATGAATGATCGGATGGATCAAAATGATAAAGAATTTCATGCTCAGATGGATCAAATTTTGGGAGCACCACTGATATTGAAGTGGCCAGATTTAAAGAAGTATACACATTTGTCGTTCAAGCCAAGTACGGCCCTAGAGTTGATTCCAAAAACATTCAAGATACCAGATGTCTGAAGGAACTTTGGATCCATAAGATCATATCATAACTTACACTATGACTTTAAAGGAAAATGACTTGGCCCCGCATGAGATCGAATCTGACCTGCTGAAAAAATTCAACGAAATCCTAACAAAGGGTGTTTTAACATGGCACTCCCTTTTACCGGAGTATTTAATTGACTCTTTTGAAATTCTTGCAGATTATTTTATTAAAGCTCATGTTATGACAAGGAAAGTCCAATCTAGGAAAGAAGAAATATTCATAATTGCTCGAGAATAATCTAAATTGTTGCAAGAGTTTGTAATTCGATTTCAAAAGAAGAGGATGTTGTTAACAGCGGTACCAGATGAGGGGGCAACTGAAGTGTTCAACAAAGGTCTTAATCCTTTAAGTTCTGATACCTCCAAGAAATTGAAGGAAATCTTGTTGGAGTTTCAGGAAACCACATGGGAAGACATCCATAATCATTATAAATGAAAAATCAGAATCGAAAATGATCAATTGAGTTCCAAAGGTCGCAATCGTGATCGGAATCAGGAAAAGCTTAAAACTGATTTTGACATACACTAGAGGTCTTCGAGGAGTCATTTTCAGCCTTATGAAAAAGGTGGCGGGCATGAAAATAAAGGTTTTTCAATCATTGGACATGTTTGTATCGGATAGAAGGGCTAATCGTGGTCAGAGTAACAGAGCTTTGCAAGATAAGGAACCTTCAAGTTCTAGGGATTCAGGATATCCTCGGTTGTCGGATTGCATCTTCAACATTAGTTTGGTAGAATTAGTTTCATCTATGAGAAATATCAAGGAGGCAAGATTTCTGGAGCCCATTTGATCAAATCCCAGTCATAGGGATCCTAGTTTGTGGTGTGAATTTCACAGAACGCATGGCTACATGATTGGGGACTACCGGTATCTTCGTGAAGAGGTTGCATCTTTGTTGAAGAAGTGTTATCTTGAAGAACTTTTGAGTGACTAGGCCAAGAACAATTATGGCAATAATCCAGATGCAACAGAACCAACGAAACCGGCTCAGGGTCACCCTGTTTAACGATAAATATGATTTTTAGTAGGGTTGAAATAAATGGAATGACGTTTTCAGAAACAAAGAAGACAAATTTTTTGGTAAATCATGGTAGGAGAATCCGATAAGCATCAGAAGATGATGAAATTGCCTTCACGAAAGAAGATGTTGACAGCCTTATTACTGCACAATGATGCTTTGGTAATATCACTTAATGTTTTTGATTTTGAAATTAAACGTGTGTTGCTTGATCCAGGTATCATCCAGTTAAGAGTTTTGTAACAAGCCAAGTAATTAAAAATATAGTTTCAGCAACAAAGCTTCTAGCTAGGTTCAACCTAACGAGTGTAGCGACCCGATGAGCGATTTTACTGCCCACATATGCAGAAGGAACAACTTTATTCGAAGTGGTAGATTGCGAGATGAGATATAACGTGATCCTTGGTAACTCGATTCATGAAATGAAGGTAGTGCCATTAACTTATCAACAATTATTGAAGTTCCCTACATCGGATGGGATCAAATAGATTAGAGGTGATCAACCAGTTGCGAGGGAAATGAATGCACTCACCTTGTCCAACAGCAAGGCCGAAAGAATGAACAAATAGAAACTACAAAAATGATGTCTGCTACCCTTCCAGATCCGGTAGAAGGTATTTGAGAGGAAGAACCATCGGGTTATTATTAGGTACCCAGATCCTTTCAGGTACTGGTAGAAGCAGATGCTACAAAGTCGACCATAGAGGAACTGGAACAAACTGCTTTGTTCGTAGAGTTCCTGGATAAAAAGGTTTACCTGGAAATGGGATTAAATCTCGAACTTAAGCTTAAAATTATTTTGTTTTTTAAAGTTTAATTCGATTGATCTTCGTGGTTTCATTCTGATATGACATATATTCCACTAGATGTGGCTGCCTAAAAGTTATGTTTGGACGCTAATTTTCCACCGATGAAGCAAAAGTAACGACCGATAGCTGAGGTCAGGAATTCCACCCCCTTCAGAACCTTCTATGCGATCGCAGACCTGTCTATGCGATCGCATAGAGTAAAACTGTCTGCAATTTTTCTGCTGCATTAACATGTTCAAAAATTGCCCGTTGGCCATCCGAATTCACCCCGAGTCCCTCGGGACCTCAACCAAATGCACAAATATGTTATATTA
>MU771025.1:136410-209123 GCA_026770625.1 Nicotiana glauca | reverse complement strand
ATAGGTCAACATTCGGTTGACTTTTCCAAACTAACCTTCCCATAAAGAGGTTTATTGCCTCATTTCTAACCGAATTCTACCCGATTTACTTCAAATTCTCCAAATACATATAATGAAACATATAAAAGCATAAAACGGGGAAAACAGGGTGGTAACTCCCGTAACGACGGGTCGGGTCGTTGTATTTTCTTTCAAAAAAGCACTTCTTTTCGATTAGGGTTTCTAGAAAGTTCTTAAAATGTTTCTGACTCTTCTTCTTCTCTTTTTCTTGGTATGAATCGATCCTTGTTGTGTTCTTACTGCCTCTTTTCTGACTCACATGCTTTTCGTGTGTTCTTATATTTGCCTTGTTATGAAAATTTTCTATTATGCTCCGTTCTATCTCATACTGGTTTTTCAACATGCTCTCACATGCCTATCTTATGTGTTCCTGTACTGTATTTTTTTTTACTGAGTTTTAATCATTTGTTTTCCTTTATCGGACTTCACCTGGATTCTTTCTAGATGTGTTTCATCGATTATTTCTTTAAGTTTACACTACCTGAACTTGTTTAATTTTCAAGCTTTCTTGAAACTTGTTTCAAGTACTGGTTCCTATGTTCTACTTGCTATTGTTCTTGTATGCTTCTCATGAGACTGTGAAAAGGTCTCTGAGCTTATGTCAATAGTTTGCCTCTTTATCTCCGTATCAAATTCGAGTTTAAAAACCCTAGGATTTGGGGGTTTTCTTTGGCTAATTTGGTTTTATGTTTTGACAAGTGTTTTACTTTGAAACCTTGAACTCTCAGACTCACTTCGAGTTTATGAATTGAATTTGAACCTTTTTCTACGTTTGTGATTTTGAAACCCTCTTGCTTGACATGTCTATGCGTTTTATACGAGAGATTCTCTTTCAAAGGTCTTGCCAACTGTTAATTGATTTTGAATTCCTTTAATGTTGCTTATTTGATTGTTAATGATTTTTTCCTAAATTAAAACTTTCCTTTTACCTATTTTCTGACTCGAGAAAAGCTTTCAATGGGATTCATTACTGGTTATTTTACTGATTCCCTTTCCTTGTTTTACAAATCAAGTACCACTATGTATTTACCCTTATTTGTCTACCTTGCACGAGGTATTTACTTGATTTCATTCCTTAAATAAATTCTGCCCATTACAGTTTGAATTTGGACTCCTTAATTAAAGGAAGTCTATGGGCTGATTGATTTTAATTGGTACATAGTTCCTTAATTATTACTAAACTATGATTCTTGCCTTATTTGCTACACCTATTTTTCAATTATAAATACCATGCTCTTTCATTAATACGGGGACGAATTTTAATCATCACAACTCTCTTCTAAAACTCACACTTTTGCTTTTTGATTGCAATTTGGCTTCCCTAAATCTATTGTTTCTTCCTACTTGCTCTTCTGAACTGGTATGTCCTACTTTTTATTCAAGCATCAAATCCAATGTGTTTACTTATACACTTTTTATTCCCATGCCTAATTTACTGTTTTATAGAGTTCAGTTTTAAAATAAATACTTATGTTTGGCTATCTGTTGCCACAATGAATCCCTATCCCCATTCCCTTTTACGTGCTTGAGCTATAGTTTAAGACATAGCAACATACAAAGTTTTTGTCATGGATTAAGACTGGGTCCTTTGGATCCTAGCCTCTTTCAATCTCCCATACCCCTATCCCCTTATGTTTATGGAGTTAAGGTATAGCCTGGCAACCTCTAAATTGCTGTCCATGGCTGAACCTGACCCTCAAATGGTCCTAACTCTCTAATTTTTTAGCTGACAAGCTGGTCAGGGGTGTGCCAGTAGCCCAGTTGCTAGGCATGACCACCAGCCTGCCCTGGCTCCCCACTAATTCCTTTTCATTGCACTTACACTTACTCCTAGTCCTTAAGTCCTGCCCCCCTCTTGTGAGCCTTGCCTTGGGACCCTGAGTTCCCTTTGAACTTGGACACCTGAGGGCTGGCCCTTCCACACTGCACTATAATCTCTTCCGCAACAATATTTGGGGTGTAAGCATTGCCTATAACTCTTGAAGTTCCTTGGAACTTTGACACATCCCAAATAAGAGAAAGGCTTTGAAAATCCGATCCTGGAAGTTGGTTTATCTCATATTATTAGACTTTGAGTCTGGATTAGGTTGATTAGATGTAGATGTAATCACTGATGCATTTTCATTTATTCTTTTGATTCACTTGGTCTGTAATAAGCTTTGTAATGAACCTTGTAATAACTCCTAGGGTATAGTGAAAAGGGATGGGATAGAATGCATGTCAAAGGGGTAGATACCATGCCTATATGGTGGATACTCTTTCAATTCTGTACTTTCACCTAGATACCATGCCTATAGGGTGTATAATCTTTCAATTCTACACTTTCACCAAGAAATCACGTTCGTAGGTGTATCTCTTTCAATTCTGCACTTTTACCTAGATACCATGCCTATAGGGTGTATACTCTTTCAATTCTGCACTTTCACCTAGAAATCATGTCCGTAGGTGTATCTCTTTCAATTATGCACTTTCACCTAGAGATCATGTTCATAGGTTATACTCTCAATTATGCATTTTTCGCATAGAAACCATGTCTATAGGATTAATGATTTAAATGTTGCATTCTTCACATAGATACCATGCTCCTATATTTTCTGCACTTCGTAATATATACCATGTCAATAAATCACTGCCAAAGTTTTGCACATCACATAAATAATATGCCTATAGGATTTTCCTGCATTTTTGGACGTACATCTGTCATTAGGAAATTCCACTTATAGGACCTAAAATAAACCAATCATATAGATGGCCTGCCTATAGGATCTCTGCAATAACAGTGTTTAAAATCAGTTACACCTAGAGAGCATGCCTATATGAACTATCAATTTAATCAAATCGCCATTCGTTCCTAAGTTTAAAATCAGTGGCAATTTGTTTAACACTCGTAGAGCTTACAACTAATGACTTTTTACAATCAGTTATTCCTCCGTCCCCAGACTAATAAATATCATGCATATAGACCCTGTTTAACGTAGGTAGATAGATAATTAATCAGTCGTCAATTTCCTGCAACTACATCTCAGCAGGACTTATTCGGACTCCCTATCTGGGAAATATGTGGCAGATCAATTCTTCCTACGCTAATTTTTAATCAAGGACCTAACCAGTACGTGAATTCATGCTAGATACTTGCCTTTGAGTGAGGAGGTTTATTTGAGCCTTAACTAATGTTCGCTTCTCCCATACTTGATTATGTGTTTTGCTTGTCGCCTAGATTTTTACCCTTTTCAAACTTCTGAAAAGCCCTAACTCTCTCCCCTTTAGGATTAGTTGTCTCAATGCCTCCGAGACTGATAGGATCGGGATGATTAATAACATGCAATAAGTAACGATACTACTCCGCGCTTTAATACCTTAACGGGGTGGGAAAGGGTAGACATGGAGATGATAATCACACGATAACACTACGCGTACGATTGGTTACCGGTGTTGTGTGGATGATCCATATATTTTACAAACCTAGGACCCCCTTTTCTCTTACGTAATTATTTTCAGATTGTCAAATTTCAGTTCTTTAAAATTCTGCATTTTCATTTTAGTCATTAAAATTCCCCCCTTGATTTTCGCACTTCCCTGTACTCTAAAATTTTCTGCTCATTCACTTCCTTGTTTGATAATTGGTATTATTACTTGATCCTATTTTTCTGCATTTAGATATTCTTGCCAATAATTAGGAAGTCACCTATTCAAATTTCAGCATGTTTAGTAACCTTTATGCATCCCTGCCTGCAGTCTTTATGTGAAATTATCTTGTATGTTTGCTTACTTTAAAGTCACAATTGTAGCATGACTGGGAGCCACACTAGTGGATATTGAGGGGTGCCTAACACCTTCCCCTCGAGATAATTTCTAGCCCTTACCCGAGCTCTGGTTTTCAAACTCAAAAACCCTTAGTGTCCTAATGCACTTAATCATTAGATGGCGACTCTTCAAACCTCCAAAACCTAAAAATTCCCAAACGGGAATAGAGTTGTCTTCCCAAATGTCATAAACTCGATTTCACGAGAAAAAGGGGACGTCGATAGAAGGTAGTCTTCGGAATGTCCGAGTCATGAATCTTCAACTGATGTTACCCTGATCTCAAGTTAATCTTGGAGAATACCCTAACACCCTACAACTGGTCAAATAAATCATCAATATGCGGTAAGGGGTACTTGTTCTTAAAGGTAAATTCGTTCTACTGACTGTAAGCAATGCACATCCGCATAGTCCTATCTTTCTTCTTTACAAATAATACCGGTGTACAACAAGGTGATACACTTGGTCTGACGAACCCCTTCAACTCTTTAGGAGCCATACTGTAGTGGAATAGATATAGTCTGGCTACCTGGAGCTAAATCGATACAGAAGTTGATATCACGATCTGGTGGCATTCTTGGAAGGTCAGAAGGAAACACATCGGTGAACTCCCGTACTATTGGCACTGAATCAATCGTTAGAGTCTTTAAGGTAGTATTTCAAACATAAGCTACATAATCCAAACAACCCTTCTCGACTATGTCGACCTTCAGAAAGGAGATAGCCTAACTGGATGTACTGACCGACGAACCTTCCACTCCAATCTAGGCAACTCTGGAATTTCTGAGGTAACAGTCTTTGCATGGAAATCAAGGATAGAGTGATATGGGAATAGCTAGTCCATGCCCAGGATTACCTCAAAGTTGGTCATATTCAGCAACAAAAGTTTCGTTCTAGTGTCGTTACCATAAAATGTGACCATGCAGGACTGATAGATCCGATCCACAATAACAGAATCACCCACAAGAGTGGACACATAAACATGAGTACCCAAGGAATCACGAGGAATATCCAAGAAATGAGCAAACAGAGATGATATATATGAATAGGTAAACCCCGGATCAAATAATACCGAAGAATCCCTTCCGTAGACAGAAATAATATATGTGATCACGACATCTGAGGCTACTGCATCTAGTATGGCCGGGAAAACATAGAACATATCTAGATCACCGAATTGCTGGCCCTTGCCTGACTAAACAATAGCGGTTATGCTCCTCCTGTCTGGCCTTCACCTCTAGGACAGGCGCTACCCGTCTGCCCTCCGCCTCTGGGCGGTCGGATGGCTGGTGCTGTATTCATGGGCTGATGATCCTGCTTCATTACCTTGCCCTGAAGTCTGGGATATATATATATATATATATATATACACACACAAACGTATCATACCAAAATCAAAAGCAACTACGGATCAAGTGGATCACGCCAACTCTCGCTGATCAAGGATCCTAAGAAGGGGGACCATCAGCTTTCTTACATGTACCTGCGGGCATGAAACACAGGCCCCGTAAAATAGGGCATCAGTACGAAAAATGTACTTAGTATTTAAGGCTTGAAAATTAGTACGTAAAAGACATAGATGAAACATGGAATAAGGAAACGCATATTTAAACCTGAATAATTTTGTAAATTTGTAATGTTTATAATGTCATGCACGTGCGTATAAATTTTATGTCATGCATAGGTATGAGTGTACATAATATCATCAAGCTACTGAGGACATCCCATCATATTATCTCGGCCACTGTGGGCAACATCATCAACCTATACTAGCTGATCAGGTGGTGGTGCGTATATAACGCCGTAACCTTTTTCCATTTCCCATATACATATATTTCCATATATACGCGTATATAACGCATCTGGTTATGGGTCAATGCACATGTATGAAATGCATGAAAAATACGTAGTAATTTTAATATTCCTTCCGGATAAACTTTTTCAACTGTGTATTATTCTGAGACCCATGAACAGAAAATAATATACTTTTCATGGGGAATCAAGAATATAGACACCCCTAATAATTCTATGAATAGAGTAATTTATGAAAACTCTATGTTTACTCGTTTCTTTAGTACAATTTGGACCACGCCAAAAGAAAGGAGGGAGGGCCTTAACATACCTATTTCTTGAATTACTTGAACGAATCTGTTTCTGCGAAATTTACACTTGATTTCCTTGAAAGTGGAACGAACGTGTTTTGGATTTGAAACTCTGGAATAATTTTAATTCTGTTCCTTCACGTTTTTCTCAAAGACAACAAGATGTCTTTGAAACTTAATCCAAGAATAAGACTTTTACCAAGTGACTACTATTCTTCACATTTTCTTGGAGTAAATTGAACAAAATTTCCTACAAATCTTGCTATTTTTTGCATTAGAAATGGAAGAATGGGACTTGTTTTCCAATCAGAAAAAACGTTCTTGTTGTTCCTAAGTCAATTAAATGCCAAGTCTTCAAATGAATTGAATGAAGATAAGACTTATTCAAGTCTTATGTTAGTTGGATTTTTATTTTACTATAAATAGCCACATAGCATAGATGACTTATGAGTCATTCTTAGCCTCGTGGCATTTGTGCCACGTTTTTGGAGTGAGATTTTTGTTAATTTTTGTCCACTTATTAGTTAATCGGGTAATGTCCCTTTACCCGGTAATTAATCAATTGCCCGCATAATTTAAAAATTATCACACATTACTTAAAATTTTATTTATTTTTTAAATACTTTATATATTATACTACCGTGATCATATAGTACCTTGCATGGTACTAGTTTATAATTATCGGGTACTATCGCTCGATCCGTATTTTATTCCAAATTGACCACTTTCAATGAAACTCGTTTTCTTTAGTCTGTGTACCTCTTTATCCTTCATAACACTTATTTATCACCTGAAATAAATAGCGTAAGTACGTTAACGTCAAGACGATCTCATCCCCTAGTCTACGTCGGTTATCTGAAAAATGAAATTTTAACGTATGAAAATGCGAGATGTAACATCCTTCCCCCTTTAGAAACATTAGTCCTCGAATGTTCAACTCCCCCTGTTATGTATAATTTGGTAGGGTCGCCTTTGTAACAACACCATTACCATTTCTCCTCGTAGAAGCTTAATAACCCAACGACACATATGACCATAATTATGAATAATGACAATGGTCTCACATGACCAACGACAATAACCAACACAAGAATTTATACTCGTACCTTATGATTATGACATCTTAGTCGGACCCTTCTCTGGAGGAGGAAATAAGTAGGAATATCTAGACTTCATGTTTTCCTTGGCTTCCCTAGTCATTTCTTCTACATTGTTGTTTCTCCAAAGTACCTTTACGGAGGCTACTTCCTTATTCCGCAAGTTGCGGATTTGTCGGTCTAGGATGGAAATCGGAACTTCCTCGTATGATAAGTTCTCTGTAATCTGTACATCATCCATGGGCACCACTCGGGTAGGATCGCCAATGCACTTCCTTAACATAGATACGTAAGAAACAGGATGAACAGACTCCAATTCTGAGGGCAGTTCAAACTCATAAGCTACTTGTCCCACTCTCTGAATGATCCTATAAGGCCCAATATACTGTGGGCTAAGTTTGACTTTCTTGAAAAACCTCATCAAACCCTTCATAGGTGACACCTTTAAGAATACCCAATCATCAACCCCGAACTCTAAATCTCGTTGCCGCACGTCAGAATATGACTTCTAACGACTCTGAGCTGTCAATAGTCGATCCCGGATAAGCTTTACTTTTTCTATGGCTTGCTGAACCAAGTTTGGCCCATATAATCCAGATTCTCCAACGTCGAACCACCCTATAGGTGACCTACACTTTCATCCGTAAAGAGCTTCATATGGAGCCATCTGAATGCTGGAATGGTAGCTATTATTATACGCAAACTCAATAAGCGGCAGATGATCCTCCAGTGTCTGAATAGTATGCTCATCCTGGACGTCTGTTTGAGGATGAAATACTGTACTAAGACTTACTTGAGTCCCAAATCCTTTTTGGAAGGACCTCCAGAAGTTAGCTATAAATTGAGCTCCTCTATCCGAGATAATAGCTACAGGGACACCATGCAGTCGTACTATCTCCTTGATATAATGCCTCGCATAATCCTCTGAGAAATATGTAGTTTTAACGGGCAGAAAATGGGTTGACTTTGTAAGCCTCTCAACAATCACCCATATCGAATCGAACTTAAGCCGGGTACGAGGTAAGCCTACGATGAAGTCCATATTGATTACTTCCCATTTCCAAGTCGAAATCTCCATAGCCTGCACAATCCACCTGGTTTTTGATGCTCAATCTTAACTTGTTGACAGTTAGGACACTGTGCAACAAATTTTGCTATATCTTTTTTTATTTCGTCCCACCAATATACTTCCTTGATGTCATGATACATCTTTGTCTCTCCTGGATGGATAGAATAATGAGAATAGTGAGTTTCTCCTATAACCTGCCGATGCAGCCCTGTAATATTAGGCACACATAATCATCCTCGATAGCTGAGGACCTCATCTTCTGTAATTTCAAACGGCTCTTCTCCTTCCGAAGGGTGGTATCCCTATAATGAACTAACACATGATCCTCGTATTGGTGTTCCTTTACTTCAGTTACTAAAGAGGATGTTGCCGTATCCTGAAGAGTAATTCCAATGTCACCCGAGTCTAGTAACCGAACTCCAAGACTAGCTAGCTGATGAACCTCATTGGCTATTCCCCTCTTTTCTGGCCATAAGTACGACAAGCAACCCATAGATCTATGGCTAAGGGCATCGGCTACTACGTTCGCCTTCCCCGGATGGTATAAAATAGCAACGTCATAGTCTTTAAGTAGCTCCAACCATATCCTTTGACGTAGATTCAATTCCTTTTGCTTGAAGATGTACTGGAGGCTCTTATGATCCGTATAGATATTAACATGAATGTCATACAAGTAGTGCCTCCACATTTTTAGTGCATGAATTACCGCAACTAACTCTACATCGTGGGTCGGGTAGTTATTCTTGTGCTTTCTTAGTCGTCTAGAAGCATAAACCACAACCTTACCATGCTGCATCAGCACACAACCCAATCCAATGCCAGAAGCGTCGCAATAGATAACATAACCATCGGTCCCTTTTAGGAGCGTTAAGACCGGTGCTGAAGTTAATCTATCCTTTAATTCCTGGAAACTCCGTTCGCAAGCATCGGTTCATTGAAACTTTACTCCCCTCAGAGTCAAATTTGTCAGAGGTGCTGAAAGGGAATAAAATCCTTCCACAAATTTCCTGTACTAACCTGCCAAACCAAAAAAGTTACAAACCTCCCGTCAGTGTTTGTCACGACCCCGGTTCGCCCTCCGTGAACCATCGTGATGGCACCTAGTCTCTACGACTAGCTAAGCCTAACAATGCAGAAAAATAAACCAACTTGCGGAAAAAATAAATTAAAAACTGAAGCAGTGAAATAAATCAGTAATTTAAAGTGCCGCTTAGCATACACAATTATATCTCTTGGAAGCTAAATACATTTTCCCAAAATGCGGAATCTCATGATCATAAGCCTTTGAAAACCTACAACGTTTAACTCTGGAATATCTACCATGGAGAGAAAATATAGAGGGGATAATACAAAAGGGAGAGTAGAAAGGGACACTTCGGTCTGCGGGCATGGCAGATATACCTCGGAGTCTCTACGAAGGCCTCGTCTCAAGCGCGGAAAATCTGAGTGGAGGTACCTGGATCTGCACATGAAAAACATACACAGAAAGGGCATGAGTACAACACAACGGTATGCAGTAAGTGCCAAGCCTACCCTCGGTTGGGTAGTGACGATGAAGGCCAGGGCCCTAATGAGATTAAATAAAATATAAGGGATGACAGAATAAGATAAACAGTACAATTGAAAGCTAATAGTAAGAATTTAATACAGGATAATAAGGAATAAAATAATTGGAACAGAGATAAAGACAATCACAAGGAAATACCACTCTTCACAAGGATAATAACCGGGGATCTCTCGGTATCCTCAATATATATGCCAGGGATCTCTTTGTATCCCGAGGATATCTTGGTATCCTAAATGTATTCTAGGGATCTCTTGGTATCCCGAGGATCTCTTGGTATCCTCAATATATGTTAAGGATCCCTTGGTATCCCGAGGATTTCTTGGTATCCTCAATATACGCGTCTGGGATCTCTTGGTATCCCGCACCTCAGCTCAAATCTTAAATACGTACAGGCGATCTCTCGGGATGGCGTCCCATAGTCCCAAAGTAAAACACACAGCATCAATACAAGAATACTCAATTAAGCTCAATTTCGTACAAAGTAAAACATGTAATTCTAACTTAACATGCTTCACCTAATACAATTAAGGCAGTTTGAGCAAGTAAACAATTAAGTCAATTAAACATGCTTTTTCTATGCTAACAACAGGCTTAAATTGCAAGTAGTATAAAACAGGGGAAAGGAACACAATTGAAATTACTTAAAGAAACCGAGTTTTCAACAATTAGCTTAAGTACGCAGTCGTCACCTCACGTACAAGGCATTTCAATTATCAAATATACCAAATCCTAAGGGGAAAGCCCCCACACAAGGTTAGAAAAGCCACTTACCTCAAACCAACTCAAAATCAACCCGAAACCACATCTTTGCCACGAGTACTCGACTCCAAATGGCCCAAATCTACTCAATTAAATTTCATAATGTAAATAACACTTCAAGTAACTGATTCTACAAAGAAATTTTAAGCTAATACGCGAAATTAGGTAAAATGCCAAAATGCCCCCTCGGTTCCACATCTCAGAATCGGGTAAAATTTATATTTTCAGAATCCTCACTCTTACGAGTTTAGTCGTACCAAAAGTACCAAAATCGGACCTCAAATTGTCTCTCAAATCATCACTCAAAAGTCTCTAATTAAACAAGCCCTAACCCCAAAGTTACCACTAATTGTACTTAATTATTCATGCTTATAATGATAAAAATCACTCCAATAACGAGTTTAGGGACCATAGACCTTACCCCAATGAACTCCTCTGAAAATCCTCCTTGAAAATGCTCCCCAAGGCTTCTTCCCATTTGAAAAGAGGTGAAAAATAGCTCAAATTCGCGAAGGCAAGAATTTATATGTTTCTGCCCAGCTAATCCGCTTATGCGGTCATGGGACCACACCTGCGGTCCCGCTTTTGTGGAACAAGGGTTGCATCTACGACAAATCATTAAACTCAGCCTTCCGCACCTGTGACTCCCCAGACACAGATGCAGTACCGCTTCTGCGGTCAATCTCCTGCTTCTGCGGCTCCTGCTGTTCCTCCCCATTTTCGCTTCTGCGATGATAATGTCGCTTCTGTGGCTACACACTTGCAGAACCCAACCGCAGGTGCAGTTATGATTGAAAACCAGCAACAAAAGCTTCTCAAACAACTCCCAAATCTTCCACAACCCTCCGAAACTATCCCGAGCCCCCCGGGATCTCAACCAAAAACACAAACAAGTCTAATACCACTGTCCAAACTTATCCCAATCCTTAAAACACCTATAACAACATCGAAATGACCAATGAACCGCGGATTCAAGCCTAAGAACTCCAAAACTTTAAAAATACGCTTTCGATCAAAAAGTCTATCAAACTTGTCCGAATGACCTGAAAATTTGCACACACATCACATTCAACACTATGGAGCTACTCCAACTTCTGGAATTCCATTCCGACCCTCGGATCAAAACCTCACTATCGAACCGGAAACTTCAAAATTCGACTTTCGGCATTTCAAGCCTAAATTAGCTACGGACCTCCAAAAATAAATCTGAATATGTCCCTAAGCCCGAAATCGCCCAACGGAGCCAACGAAACCATCAGAATTCCATTCCGAGGCCGTCTTCATACTGTTTCGGATACAGTCAAATTTCCAAAATTTAAGCTTACATTTAGGGACTAAGTGTCACAAAACTCTCTGAAACTCAAAACTGAACATCCCGGCGAATCAAAATAACATAAATAAACACAGGGAGAGTAGTTAATAGGGGATCACAACATAAATTCTTTAAACGACCGGCCGGATCGTTACATCCTCCCACACATAAACATTCGTTTGTCCTTGAACGAGCATAGAGACATACCTGAAGTAGTGAAAAGATAAGGGTAACGGCTGCGCATATCCTGCTCGGTCTCCCAGGTTGCCTCCTCGACCGGCTGACCCCGCCACTGAACCTTCACAGATGCAATGTTCTTTAACCTCAACTTTCGAACCTGCCTGTCCAATATCGCCACTGACTCCTCAACATAAGATATATTCTTCTCCAACTGGATCGAACTGAAATCCAACACGTGCGATGGATCCGTGATACCTCCGGAGCATCAAAACGTGAAATACTAGATGAACTCCTGCCAAGCTAGAAGGTAGGGAAAGCTCATAAGCAACCTTCCCAACATGCCTTAATATCTTAAAAGGTCCAATAAACCTCATACTGAGCTTCCCTTTCTTCCCAAATCTCATAATGCCTTCAAAGGCGAAACTCGAAGCAAAACCTGCTCTCCAACCATATCGGAAACATCACGAACCTTTCAGTCTGCGTAACTCTTTTATCTGGATTAGGCTGTATGGAGTCTATCCCGAATCACCTTAAACTTCTCCAAAGCATCATGAACCAAGTCTACCCAATAATCTGGCCTTAGCCGGCTCAAACCGACCCACCAGGGATCGACACCGCCTACCGTACAAAGCCTCATACAGTTCCATCTGAATGCTGAACTGATAGCTGTTGTTGTAAGAAAACTCCGCCAATGACAAAAACTGATCCCAAGACCCTCCAAACTCAATCACACACACACAGAGCATATCCTTAAGAATCTGAATACTGCGCTTAGACTGTCCGTCTGTCTGAGGGTGAAATGTTGTGCTCAAATCCACCCGAGTACCCAACTCATGCTAAACGACACTCCAGAACTGTGATGTGAACTGAGTACCTCTATCTGAAATGATGGAAACTGGAATATCACGCAGACGAATAATCTCCCAGATATAAATCTCCGCTAGACCCTCCGAAGAATATGTAGTACACACAGGAATGAAGTGCACGGACTTAGTCAGCCGATCCACAATCACCCAAATAGCATCGAACTTTCTCAAAGTCCGTGGGAGCCCAACTACAAAGTCCATGGTGATTCGCTCCCACTTCCACTCCTGAGTCTTTATCTGCTGAAGCAACCCACCCGGTCTCTGGTGCTCATACTTCACCTACTGACAGTTGAGGCACCGAGCTACAAACCCAACTATATCTTTTTTCATCCGTCTCCACTAATAATGCTGTCTCAAATCCTGATATATCTTCGCGACACACGGATTAATGGAATACCGCAAACTATGGGCCTCCTCTAGAATCAATTCCCGAAGCCCATCAAAGTTGGTTACACAAATCCGAGCCTGCATCCTCAATACCCCGTCATCACCAATAGTCACATCTCTGGTATCACTGTGCTGAACCTTGTCCTTGAGGACAAGCAAATGAGGGTCATCATACTGCTGCTCCCTGATACGATCAAATAAGGAAGACTGAGAAACCACATAAGCTAGAACTCGACTGGGCTCCGAAAGATACAATCTCACAAACTGGCTAGCTAAAGCCCAAAATCCATCGTCGTAGGCCTCTCCAATGCTGCTAAATAGGCCAAACTTCCCAAACTCTCTGCTCGACGACTCAAGGCATCGACCACCACATTGGCCTTGCCCGGGTGATACAAAATAGTGATATCATACTCCTTCAACAACTCTAACCACTTCCTCTGGTGGCGATGATCAGTATAAATCTCACAAGGAACCTCGTACAAATAATGGCGAATAGATCTTCTGGGCATGATTAATGGCAGCTAACTGTAGATCATCGATAGGGTAATTCTTCTCATGTACCTTCAACTGTCTGGACGCGTAGGCAATCACCCTACTGTCCTACATCAACACCGCTCCAAGGACAATCTTCGAGTCATCACAATAGACCGTGTAAGACCCTAAACCAGTAGGCAGTATCAAAATTGGGGCTATAGTCAAAGCTGTCTTGAGCTTCTGAAAGCTTGCCTCACTCTTTTGTCCACTGGAACGGAGCACCCTTCTGGGTCGACCTGGTCATGGGGGCTGCAATCAATGAAAATACCTCAACAAAATGATGTTAATAACCCGCCAAGCCAAGAAAATTATGGATCTCTGTAGCTAAGGATGGTCTAGGCCAACTCTGTACTGCCTCTACTTTCTTCGAATCCACCTGGATACCCTTGCTCGACACCATATGACTTAAGAACGCCACATAATCCAACCAAAACTCATATTTCGAGAACTTAGCATATAACTTCTTTTCCCTCAAAGTCTGGAGCACTATCCTCAGGTGCTGCTCATGATCTTCCTGACTTTGGAAATATACTAGAATATCATAAATAAAGACAATGACGAACGAGTCAAGATACGGCTGGAACATACTGTGCATCAAATACATAAAGGTTGTTGGGGCATTGGTCAGTCCAAATGACATAACAAGGAACTCGTAATGACCATACCGAGTCCTGAAAGCAGTCTTCAGGATATCTGGCTCCCGAATACTATACTGATGGTAACCTGAGCGTAAGTCAATCTTAGAAAACACCCGTGCACCTTGAAGTTGGTCAAACAGATCATCAATATGAGGCAAAGGATAATGGTTCTTCACTATAACTTTGTTCAACTGGATGCACATACACATAGAACCATTTTTCTTCTTCACAAACAAGATAGAAGCACCCCAAGGTGATATAATAGGCCGAATGAAACTTTTATCAAGCAATTCCTGTAACTGCTCCTTTAATTCCATCAACTCAGGAGGAGCCATATGATACGAAAGAATAGAAATGGGCCGAGTGCCTGGCAATAGATCAATGCCAAAATCAATATCTCTATCAAGCGACATGCCCAGAAGATCAACTAAAAATACATCGGGAAAATCCCATACTACTGAGACTGAATCAAATGAAGGGGTATCAATACTGACATCGCTCACATAAGCTAAATACGCGTCACATGCCTTCTAAACTATTTGCTGAGCCTAAAGGAAAGAAATAACTGTACTGGGAGTGTGAACTAAAGTACCCCTCCACTCAACAAGCGGTACACCTGGCATAGCCAGCGTTACGGTTTTGGCGTGACAATCAAGAATAACATAATGGGGCGACAACCATTCCATACCCAAGATAATATCATAATCTACCATGCTGAGCAACAATAAATTAGCCCTGGTCTCCAAACACGACCAATAAACGCGATCCACAATAAGAGAATCTCCTATAGGAGTAGAAACATAAATAGGAGAACTCAAAGAATCCCGAGGTATACCCAAATGCGGAGCAAAATAAGAAGACACATAAGAGTAAGTGGAGCCTGGATCGAATAGAACTGATGCATCTCTATGACAAACCAGTATAATACCTGTGATGACAAAATCAGAGGCAACAGCCTCGGAACGGGAAGGAAGGGCATAGTATTTGGCCTGGCCTCCCCCTCTAAGGCGACCTCTACCTTCTCGACCTCTACCTCTAGTTGGCTGAGCAGGTGGGTAGCAACTGGAGCTGTAACCATAGCTTGAGAACTCTGCGGGGCACGTTGTGGCTGAGAAATTTGTGGAGGCTCACTCCTCCCTAGTCTAGGGCAATCCCTCACCACATGGAGTGTGTCACCACACTCAAAACAAGCTTTGGGAGGACGTTGTGACTGTGACTGGCTTGGGACAGGTCTGCTGGACTGACCTCTGAAAGCACCTCACACAAGAGGCGCGCTAGATACCGGAGGTGCATAATAAAGCTCCTGAGGTCTAGGAGGAGTTGGAATACCACTGGCTGTTGGAAGAGCTGAATAAATAGGGTGACTCATATAACCCCTACCATGATGACCTACAGCTGGGGCACGAGCACCAGAATAATAACTCGACTCTTGAGACCTCTTGGCCTCCCTTTCCTATATCTATCTCCCTAACATTGATACCCTTAATCTTCCTAGCAATGATCACCACCTGCTGATAAGAAATATCCATCTCCAACTCACAAGACATGCTGGACCTGATGCTGGGAATAAGGCCCTCAATACACTAGAAAACCCTCTCGTGAATAGTAGAAACCAAGGCTGGTGCATGTCTAGCCAAACTAGTGTAACGGATAGCATACTTTGAGACAGTCATAGCACCCTGGCGCAAATGCTCAAACTCTGCGCGCCATGTATCTCTAAGGCTATGAGCAACATACTCTCTTAGGAACAGATCTGAAAACTGAGTCCAAGTCAGTGAAGCGGCCTCATCCAGATTGTCTAACTCATAGGTGCGCCAGCAGTCATAGGCGGCTCCTCGAAGCTGGAAAATAATGAAGGAAACCCCGCTCGACCCTGATATACCCATTGTACAGATATTTCGGTAACACTCATCTAAAAATCTAGAGCATCATCCGATTCTAGACCACCGAATATTGTCACACCTTCTTTTTCCTACACCTGGAAAAGGGTATAAAGGAGTTTTATTCAATTAAAGTGACAGTCGAAACGAGATTATTATTAAAATATTCAGAGTCGCCACTTGGGATATTTATGATGTCCCAAGTCGCCGGTTCAAATCCCGAATAGAGAAAAGTTGACTCTATTTACGATCTGCGAACACAGAAATCCAGGTAAGGAATTCTGTTAACCCGGGAGAAGGTATTAGGCATTCCCGAGTTCCGTATTTCTAGCACGGTCGCTTTGATCATACTTGGCTTATTAAATTGTCTAATTACTCATTTTAAAACCTATGTACATTTACCTTTTACCACTTTTTATTTAAGAAAATTATCTTGAAACGGGTCACGTGTACATGTAGCTGTTTGTTTGGCTCGTCAAAAATCATGTCACGTGAACGTGTCCACAATTGATAGTGCTTTATTATTATTAGGAACGTTTGGCCGAGGTTGTGCGAGCGCATACTCCGGTTTTGTTTTTAAGAATCGTAATCATGTTACGCGGACGTATACACAATCACAATTGTGTTTTAAATGGCCCTAAAGGCTTTTCTATGAATATTAATCATTTTTACTATCTAGGTTATGAGATTAATACGAAGGCCATAAACTATTTATATTTGATGCAACTCACCTTAATTACTCAGAGACAACTCAATACCTTAAACATTGGGAGATGGGCCTCTACTATATCAAACTAACATAAAAGGATTGCATTTTTTTACAAAGGGGAAAGGGGTTGATGACTTAGAGATAAAACGTGGGCCTAACATGAGGCCCAACTGCTTGCCAAACGGAAGGCTTATCCAAATAACATTGACAGTCCACATCGGGCCTAAGGAGGAATCCCAAATCGAAAAGTGGACCATTTCCAATAGACATTGAGACCCGAGTTCGATTCCTCTTATAACATAGAACATCTAGTGCTTGCATTCGAATTTACAAATCACATGGCTTTAGGAAAATCAAACAACTACTAATTGAAGTATACCTATTGTCACTTTTATGCATAAGTTACAATCCAAATATTAGTTCACCCTTTGCTATTTATCATCTAATACCATCACATCTCTAGCCAACAACATTCGATAATCTCAATAAAACAGCAAGCATTTAATAATTTAGACTCCAAAGAAAAATTCTATACCATAGCCTAAGATCAGAGATATACTCGAAATAAAACACTAATTTCAACTAAGCTATCACACAACTGGGATTTTACAGGAGAATACCCTTTGCAAATATCTTTACAAGTCCTTCTTTTACACAACAATAAGCTTCAACTCATAGGAACTGAACGGATTAGTCCATAACACCATGCTAATAAAAGAAGCGTAATACTCTAAAAAGAATACAGAAGAGTCACAAAAACTGATGCTACACTTCATGCTATTGCTTTCATTTTTAAACCTTCAGATCCAACTTCTTCTAATACCAGACTCAAAGTTTAAAACGAACATTTTCAGTCGAAACAATCACTAGACCATGCCTTCCCTTATGAGATCTAACATGATAATAAGCCTCTTAATACTTGAAAATCAATAGAGTGTTACTATATAGCATACAATTCCTTAATAATTCCCATGCTCCATGAGTGCTAAGAAATCAACTATTATAATCAAAAATGCATTTCTAATATACTACCAATTATGCATCTACAGCAGTAATAACACCTGTGTGACTTCAGTAATCAAAGAACCCATTCAAACTAAATAAGCTATTATTAAATATAACTAACAGGATCTATACATTGTACACATTAGATGCAGCACTATCATTTAGAATGGCAAGCTGGGATTCACATTGAGAAGAAGATTTGCACATCAAGCTCATAAATAACACACATGACATGAATATCAAACTTCCAACTCTCATTTTCATTTCAACTCAACTTGAAGATCACATTATGCAGGTTTCAAGACATGTACCTGGAAATTGAAAATGAAAGAACAAATGAGGGTCAGGAGTCAGCAACAACAGCAACAATCAATCAACAAAAATTAGTGAGGCCTAACTTCAAACATAGAATTGATATGTAGCAACCCAAAAGAAAAAGTTCCACTCGAACAAAACCCAGCAGACTTGGAATTAGACTTTAAAACCAATAATCAAATCATTTCAAATTCCACAAGGAAGAACTATTGTTTTCAGGCTCTAAAAAGAATCAGAAAAATCAATGAGATTCAATAAAACAGTAGAATTTTTTTCTTTTCTTTTTTTATTGTATTTTTCTAAAATCTATCTCTAATTCTCTTAGGTCTCTTTCACGTCTGCCTTGAATAGCAAGAAAATGTGACTTTATAGGCAAGGAAAGTAGGGCAAATAGCAGACTTTAGTTTTGCATTTAGGCCCTTTTCCAATTTTCGTTTTTGCCTAGATGGCCTTAGTTAAAAATTTGAAAAAATAATTTAAACCTCACACCCAGCTTCCTAGAAGCTTCTCAATCAGTTACACTTAAGATTCCTTCAACCAAATACCTAAACTACCCTTTTTAGCTACTGTTATTTACCCTCCCAACCCAATCCAATTATGGGTCAAGCCAAACCAAACAACCAGAACTCTAAAGCTGTTGTTGGGAGGGGTCATAGTAAATCGAGGGCCCAAGAACTTTACCCGATCCATGAATATCCTGAGACCCAAAACTCTAACCCAACCCCATTATTAATTAACTGATGGCCCCCAAAAGAGCCCAAACAATTTTAATACTTGCAAACCGAACTAATTCCATCCAAAACATCAAAGTTAACTCAAGGCCATTGTTTGTACGAATTAAAATTGAAACAAAAGGAAAAATGAAAATAAAAAGACAGAATGAAGTTGGAGGAGAAACAACAGAAAGAGAGTTCAAATAATGTAACTGACGAGGAAGATGACGGAGAAAAGATGGAGAGAATACCTCTAAGGTTTCCCGGAAAAAGCTTGATGAACTCTACGACTTAGATTTGATTCGAAACAAACATTAACTATTTGTCCTCAAAGAAAACGAACGGTCAATACTTGTTTCAAACCATATCGTTCAAGGGAATTTGAAAGCTTGACAGATTCTTTTCTTCTTTGTTTTTAGATTCAAAATTGGATTGATTTGGTGAGGACTTGGGAAGGAATGGTGGTAGCTTGGGGTTGAGGGAAAGGCGATGGTTCCATGGATGAGGTTTGGGTGGTGTTCGAGCTCTTCTGCTCGGTGAAAATGGCGGAACTAGGGTTCAAGTACCTCTGATGAAAGAGAGAGAAGGAGATGAACTTTGGACATATTAATTATAAGGGAGGATGTAATCAGGGCCGTTGGATAGGGTGAATGAAGGGCTCAGATTGAGATCCAATTGGAACTCCAAACGATGCCGTATGCTTTTTCTTTTAAAGAGAAGACTAACCCGAGTTGACACTGGCTTGGGCCGGGTCTGGCCGGGTTTTGGGAGGGGAAATGGGATTGGGCTTACACATTAAATTAAAACCAGCCCCAGATTTGATTCACACCTTTGCTTCCTTTTTTTCTTCTTTTAATTCCTTTTAAATTAAAACTAAAAAGGAAAAAAAATTAATTCCTATATCAAATTGTCCTACCCAATCACATTAACTAAATCTAAATAACAATTACTACAAATAATTAAAACCAAATTAAGGAAAAACTACCATAAATTCAAAATTAAAATTAAAGGTGCAAAATAAACCATTTATCTGTGATTTTCCATTTTCATAAAGCAAACAACTAATTTGTTAATTAATCCTAAAATGTAAACTTAAATCCTAAACGCGAATGCAATGTATTTTTATTTTTTTCATTAATTTAATAAAATAAATATACATAGACAAAATGCAAACAATCACAGAAAATGCCACGAAAAATCCATAAAATTGCAAATAATGAAAAGAGATTTATTTTGTTTTGAAATTATGGGAGTAATTCATATAGGGAAAAAATCACGTGCTCACAAATACAGGAGGCTTGTACTTCTTGAACCCCTCAAGTCTCAGCTGCTCATCCTCGAAAATTGCTACCCTGTCCTCGGGCTGATCTCGGACTACTGGTTGTACATGAATAATCTCAAGGACCTGCTCAACATGCACTTGCTGCTCAGGAGTGTGGGCGGCGAGAGTGTGTGCTCCTCCCCTGGCCTAAGATGTAGTTGCAGCAAGGGGAAGCAACCCTGCCTGAGCCAAAGTGGTGTACACGCTCATGAACTGTGCTAGAGTCTCCTGGAGTGCTGGAGTAGTGGTAGCAGTAGGCGTATCAGGTGCCTAGACTCTGGCTGGAACTGCTGGTGGTACCTCGATGGAAACTCGCGCAGGTGCTCTAGTTGCACCACGTGTGCGTCCTCGGCCTATACCCCGGCCCAGCCTCTGACAGCTGCAGTAGGGGGCGCAGGTGCCTGATCATCTCGGGTAGCGCGTGTCCTCACCATCTGTGAGAGAATAGAAGACAGAAGTTTAGAATTGTGATGTCAAAAACTTCACACGACAAGGAAATCAAATGAAGTGGAATCTTCCTAATGGTTACATAGCCTCTCGTAGATAAGTACAGACATCTCCGTACCGATCCACGAGACTCTAAT
This sequence comes from Nicotiana glauca, assembly GCA_026770625.1. Lineage (NCBI taxonomy): Eukaryota > Viridiplantae > Streptophyta > Magnoliopsida > Solanales > Solanaceae > Nicotiana > Nicotiana glauca. The sequence goes on along the minus strand of MU771025.1, from coordinate 188,224 downwards.
AAACCGACTTGTGATTCATGACTACTATGAACCTAGAGCTCTGATACCAACTTGTTATGACCCCGGTACGCCCTCCGTGAACCATCGTGTTGGCACCTAGTCTCTATTACTAGGTAAGCCTAACAATACGTAAAAATAAACCAACTTGCGGAAGAAATAAATTAAAAACCAAAGAAGTGAAATAAATTAGTAATTTAAAGTGCCGCTCGGCATACACAATAATAACTCTCAAAAGCTAAATATATTTTCCCAAAACCCAGAATCTCATGATCACAAGCCTTTGAAAGTCTACAACGTCTAACTCCAAAATATCTAACAAGGAAAGAAAATACATAAGGGCTAATACAAAAGGGAGAGTAGAAAAAGACTCTTCAATCTGCGGACGCGACAGATATACCTCGAAGTCTCTGTGAACGCCTCATCCCAAGCGTGGAAAATCTGAGTTGAGGTTTCTGGATCTGCACATGAAAAACATGCACAAAAAGGCAATGAGTAAACCACATCGGTACTCAGTAAGTGCCAAGCCTACCCTCGGTCGGATGGTGACGAGGAAGGTCAGGGCCCTGCTCAGATTAAATAAAATATAAGGGATGACATTATAAGATAAACAATATAATTGAAAGCTGACAATAAGAATTTAATACAGGATAATAAGGAATACAATAACTAGAACAGAGATAAAGACAAGAAATACCACTCTTAACAAGGATAATATTCAAGGATCTCTTGGTATCCTCAATATATATCCCAGGGATCTTGTTATCCCGAGGATCTCATGGTATCCTCAATATATGCTAGGGATCTCTTGGTATCCCAAGGATCTCTTGGTCTCCTCAATATATGCTAGGGATCCCTTGGTATCCCGAGGATCTCTTGGTATCCTCAATAAACGTGCCAGGGATCTCTTTGTATCCCGCACTTCAGCCCAAATCATAAATACGTATAGGGGATCTCCCGGGATGTCGTCCCGTAGTCCCAAAGTAAAATACACAGCAGCAACACAAGAATACTCAATTAAGCTCAATTTCGTACCAAGTAAAATAGGCGATTCTAACTTAACATGCTTCACCTAATATAATTAAGGCAGTTTAAACAAATAAACAATTAAGTCAATTAAACATTCATTTTCTATGCTGATTGCAGGCTTAAATTGCAAGAAGTATAAATCAGGGGACAAGAACACAATTGAAATTACTTAAAGAAAAATCGGATTTTCAACAATTAGCTCATGTACGCACTCGTCACCTCACGTACAAGGCATTTCAATTATCAAATATACCAAATCCTAAAAGGAAGGTCCCCTACACAAGGTTAGGCAAGTCACTTATCTCGAACCAGCTCAAAATCAACCCGAAATGACGTCTTTGCCATGAGTACTAGACTCCAAATGACCCAAATCTATTCAATTAAATTTCATAATGTAAATAACACTTCAAGTAACTGATTCTACAGAGAAAGTTTAAGCTAATACGCGAAATTAGGTATGACCAAAAAGCCCCTTGGGCCCACATCTCGGAATCAGGTAAAATTTACATTTTCAGAATCCTTACAGTCATACAAAAAGCACCAAAATCGAACCTCAAATGGTCCCTCAAATCATCACTCAAAGGTCTCTAATTAAACACGCCCTAAACCCTAAATTACCACTGATTTTCCTTAATATTTCATGCTTATAATGATAAAAATCACTCCAATAACAAGTTTAGGGACCAAAGACCTTACCCCAATGAACTCCTTTGAAAATCCCCCTTGAAAATGCTCCCCAAGGCTTCTTCCCGTTTGAAAACAGGTGAAAAATAGCTCAAATTTGCAAAGGCGAGAATTTATATGTTTTTGCCAAGATAATCCTCTTATGGGGTCATGGGACCGCACCTGCAGTCCCGCTTTTGCGGAACAAGGGTCGCTTCTATGGCTACGCACCCGCGGGACCAAACCACAGGTGCGGTTATGATAGAAAACCAGCAGCTAAAGCTGCTCAAACAACTCCCAAATCTTTCGACAACCTTCTGAAACCATCCCGAGGCCCCCGGGACCTCAACCAAAAATAGAAACAAGTCTAATACCACTGTCCAAACTTATACCATTCCTTAAAACACCTAAAACAACATCGAAACGACGAATCAACCGCGGATTCAAGCCTAAGAACTCCAAACTCTAAAAATACGCTTTCGGTCAAAAAGTCTATCAAACCTCATCCGAATGACCTGGCACACATCACAATCAATACTACAGAGCTACTCCAACATCCGGAATTCCATTCGGACCCTCGGATCAAAATCTCACTATCGAGCCAGAAACTTCAAAATTTGACTTTTGGCATTTCAAGCCTAAATTAGCTACGGACTTCCAAAACACAATCCAAACACGCCCCTATGCCCGAAATCACCCAACAGAGCTAACAGAACCATTTGAATTCCATTCCGAGGGCGTCTTCATACTGTTCTGGCTATAGTCAAATTTCTAAAACTTAAGCTCTCATTTAGGGACTAAGTGTCCCAAAACTGTCCGAAACTCAAAATCGAACATCCCAGCGAATCAAAATAGCAGAAATAAACATGGGGAGATAAATTAATAGGGGATCGGGGCGTTAATTCTTATAACGACCGGCCAGGTCGTTACAATGTTGTGGGTCTAGGCCAAGTCTTTACTGCCTCAATCTTTTGTGTATCCACCTGGATGCCTTCACCCGAAATTATATGCCCAAGGAAAGTTACAGAGTTCAACCAAAATTCACATTTAGAAAATTTTGCATACAACTTCCCTTCTTGTAGAACTTTGAGCACAGTATGCAGATGACCAGCAAGCTCATCCTCTGAACGAGAATACACCAATATATCGTCAATAAATACAATTACGAATAAATCTAAGAAAGTCCTAAACACACGGTTCATCAAATCCATAAATACTGTTGGGGCATTGGTCAGACCAAATGACATAACCCGAAACTCAAAGTGCCAATATCTAGTCCTGAATGTTGTCTTCGGAATATCTTTATCCTTAAACCTTACCTGATGGTACCCAGACCTCAAGTCTATCTTTGAAAAACACTTGGCACCTTGCAACTGATCAAATAAATCCTCAATTCTCGGGAGCGGGTACTTATTCTTGATCGTGAAATTATTCAGCTGCCTATAATCGATACACATTCGTAAGTAATCATCTTTCTTTCTCACAAACAAAATAGGTGCTCCCCAAAGTGACGTACTAGGTCTGATAAAGCCTTTTCCCAGTAAGTCATTTAATTTATCTTTCAATTCTTTCAGCTCTGCGGGGGCCATTCTATAGAGAAGAATAGATATTGAGTGAGTATTTGGTAGTAGGTCAATAGAAAACTCAATTTCTCGCTCTGGCGGGAGACCCGGAAGCTCCTCAGGAAAAACATTGGGAAACTCATTCACCACAGGGATGGACTGAATGGTTGGTGACTCCACTTCCACGTCCTAAACCCGAACTAAGTGATAAATACAGCCCTTTTAAAATGATATTCCTTACCTTGAGATAGGAAATGAATATTCCTCTCGGCGATGCCGTATTACCTTTCCACTCAAAACAAACTCCCCCAGAAATTGAAATCAAACTATCTTTGATCGACAATCAACGTTGGCATGACAAGAAGCTAACCAATCCATACCTATTATAGCATCAAATTCTACCGTATCTAACACAATTAAGTCTGCTATGGTAGTTCGATCATGAACTACTATTATACAACCCCTATATATTGCTTAGCTATCACCGAGTCCCCAAAAGGTGTAGATACCTCAAAAGGTTTAACCAATTCAAGTTTTATTCCAAACTTACCAGCAACTAGCAGTCACATATGATAAGGTGGAACCAGGGTCAATCAGTGCATATACATCATATAAGGAGACTGATAATATACCTGTAGCAACATCAGGCGATGACTCCTGGTCATGTCGTCCTGCCAACGCATACATACAATTCTGAGGGTTGCTCGAGCTAGATGCTCCGCCTCAGCCTCTACCACGACTCATTGGTGCTTGGGGACCTTTCCTAGGGGCGTACTGATGATGACGAACCAACTACAGATCCCGCTGGCTAAGCTATGCTTGCATCACCTCTCATCGGACAATCCCTCATAACATGGCCCGGATAACAACAAGTATAACAAACACCTAACCCCATACGGCACTACCCTATATTCTACTTACAACATTGAGTACACCGTGGCAAGGGTGGCCTTATCTGATTTGACCACCCCTATACTGAGAACCTGACCAGACCCTGAATATTTAGAACGATCAAATCTCTTACCTCCAAACTAAGGGGCGCGCTAGCTGAGGTTTGGAATGGATACCTCGAGTACTGCTGCCTCTGACTACCTCAAAACTCACCAGAAGGACCCAAAGACCTTGCTCTCTTATTCTGGGCCCTATCATGCTCACGATCGACCCTCTATTTTGTTTACGCTCCTCTACACCCTGAGCGTATGCCTGAATACGAGAAATATTTATGTCTGGCTGAAGTGAGACCGACATACAATCATTAATAAAGTGAGGCTCTAATCCCATCACGAACCGGTGAACCCAATCCTCCATCTTAAATACAATAGTGGGAGCATACCTAGCCAACGAATCAAACTGAAGACTGTACTCTCGAACACTAATGCTACCCTCTCTAAGGGTTAAGACCCTATCAACTTTGGCTCGCCTAAGCTATGGTGGCAGATAATGATGAAGAAAAGCTTCTTAAACTCCTGCCATACTGCTGGAGGGTCATCCTCACCTCTGGCCAATTCCCAAGACTCATACCAATTAACTGCAATATATCGGAGTCTATAGGAATCTAGATCGACTGACTCAATCGCAGTGGCCTTCATTACCCTTAACATCCTCTGCACCCTATCAATAAATACTTGACAGTCATCGTTTGGATCTGCTCTAGCGAATATCAGAGGGTCTAAATTAATAAAGTCACGAACCCTTACACTCACGCACCTATCTACATGACCAATACATACTTCCTAATGTCGAGCCTCTGCGGCTACTAATCGGGTCAATAACTGAATAGCATCTCTCATCTCATGACCGGACGCATCTGGCTGAGATACTGAATGTACAGAGGCAGGCGTCCGAGCTGGTAAGATCTTCTGGAAAGGGCGGGGAATGTGAACTCTGAGATGGAACATCACCAAGAGACTCTCCCCGAGCCTTGGTAACTCGTAGCGCTCGACTAGTAGTCTCACTAGCCACGAACTTTCCCTTCTGAGCGGGCATACTCTTTGGAGGCATCGTTGAAAATATAACGTATCGTTAGGAACATGAATTGTTGTATCGCACGATCTGAGATAAAAACAGAGGATAACATCCTATATGTCCTATAACCTCTTGTTTTTAAGTCTGGTGCACGGCACACCCATAAACAAGACTCTACTAGACACGGTCTGTAGACAAATCTAGGACAGAACTGCTCGGATACCACTTTTGTCACGACCAAAACCGATGGGGCACGACGGGTGCCCGAATACTACCTGTCAAATACCCCTAAGCATGCGTCTAAGGTATGAACCTGAATAATATCTGCTCATTACAAAAATAACATACGTGAAGTAAACTCGCCATCAAGGAATATGTACGTATACATGTAGAATATAGTGGGCGAGCCGGGAAGACTGCTATAGACAACTGTACATCCAAAATTAAAAGCCGACAAGGCCACATACCACCCAACTAACATACTGTCTACAGACCTCTAATAGCAATATAATTGTACAAAGATGGGACTGAGCCACGTCATACCCATATATATATATATATATATACATACAAACATATCGTACCAAAATCAAAAGCAGCTCCGGATCAAGTGGAGCACGCCAACTCTCGCCAATTAGAGATCCTAAGAAGGGGGACCGTCAGCTTACCTACCTGCACCTGTGTGCATGAAACGCATGCCCCGTGAAATAGGGCATCAGTGCAAAAAATATACTGAGTATGTAAGGCATGAAAATTAGTACGTAAAAGACATAGATGAAACATGGAATAAGGAAACACATCTTTAAACCTGAATAACTTTGTAAATTCTGTAACGTTTATAATGTCATGCACCTGTGTATAAATATCATGTCATGCATAGGTATGAGTGTACATAATATCATCAAGCCACTATGGGAAACATCATCAACATATACCAACTGATCAGGTGGTGGTGCGTATATAATGACGTAACCTTTTTCCATATCCCATATACATATATTTACATATATATGCGTATATAACGCCATCTGGTCATGGGTCAATGCACATGTATGAAATGCATGAAAAATACGTAACAATCTTAATCTTCCTTGCGGATAAACTTTTTCAACTGTGTATTATTCTGAGACCCATGAACAGAAAATAATAATACTTTTCATGGGGAATCAAGAATATAGACACCCCTAATAATTCTATGAATAGAGTAATTTATGGAAACTGTGTCTTTACTCGCTTATTTAGTACAATTTGGACCATGCCAAAAGAAAGACGAGAGGACCTTAATATACCTGTTTCTTGAATTACTTGAACGAATATGCTTCTGCGAAATTTACACGGGATTTTCTTGAAATTGGAACGAACTTGGTTTGGATTTGAAATTTTGGAAGAATTTTAATTCTGTTCCTTCTCGGACAAGAGGGGTTGCTCTGATGGTAAGCAACCCCCACTTCCAACTGAGAGGTGTGAGTTCGAGTCTTCCCAAGAGCAAGGTGGGAATTTCTTGGAGGGAAGGATGCTGGGGGTCTATTTAAAAACAGCCTCTCTAACCCAGGTAGGGGTAAGGTCTGCGTACACACTACCCTCCCCAGTCACCACTAAGTGGGATTATACTGGGTGGTTGTTGTTGTTCCTTCACGTTTTTATCAAAGACAACAAGATGTCTTTGAAACTTAATCCAAGAATCAGACTTTTACAAAGGGACTACTATTCTTCACGTTTTCTTGGAGTAAATTGAACAAAATTTCCTACAAATATTGCTATTGTTTGTATTAGAAATGGAAGAATGGGACATTGTTTTCCAATCAGAACGAGCGTTCTTATTGTTCCTAAGTCAATTAAATGCCAAGTCTTCAAATGAATTGAATGAAGATAAGACATTCAAGTCTTATGTTAGTTGGATTTTTATTTTACTATAAATAGCCACAAGGCATAGATGACTTATGAGTCATTATTTGCTTTGTGGCATTTGTTCCACGTTTTTGGAGTGAGATTTTTTGTTAATTTTTATCCACTTATTAGTTAACCGGGTAATGTCCTGTTACCCAGTAATTAATCAATTATCCGCATAATTTAAAAATTGCCATAAATTACTTAAAATTCTATTTATTTTTAAAATACTTTATATATTATACTACCGTGGTCATACGGTACCTTGCATGGTACTAGTTCATAATTATCGGGTATTATCGCTCGACCCGTATTTTATTCCAAATTCATCACTTTAAATGAAACTCATTTTCTTTAATCCATGTACCCCTTTATCCTTCATAATACTTATTTATCGCCTGTTCTAAATAGCATAAGTACGTTAACTTCAACATGATCTTATCCCCGAGTCTATGTCGGTTATCTGAAAATAAAATTTTAATGCACGAAAACGCGAGATGTAACAAACCTTTCATTGCCATATACTGATGTCCTGAAGTCTGACCATGATGCCTGAATACCCACTAGAAGAACCCTGAATAGATGGTGGGCAGTATGAAGTCTCTGATATGGCATTTAAATAAGGGTTGCTTATCGGGCGAATTGGGCGATTATTTATTCTTAACAGTTTGGCTTATCGGTTATTGGCTTTTAAATGTATTAAATTGCTAGACACCTGATAAGATATGGGGCGGATTGGTATCAGTTTAGATCTTATCGGGTGGTTATCGGGCGATTTCTCGGCCTAATTCAATCAAAATAAAATAAAATTTGATCTATGTATGTTTAAATAGATGGTCTCCGTACTAAGAGGGACGAAGCAGAAGAGACACCGTGATGGGTAAATCATCTGTCTAGAATGTTATTTATGTTTATGCACATTGGCCTTAGTCCATATGAAAGATTTCCAATTGGCCGTTGTTAAAACAAATGTTCGTCATGCTTAGAATTCTAGGATATCTTAAAACCCTAGCAAAGTTGATGAAGCAGTAGTGTAACTGGTGTTTTTATCTTGTTTCAGAACAACAAATTCTATCTTTTGTCACAGTTGGATGACTCCTTTTATTTAGCTTTTTTAAATTATAATTCACTTTAATAGGGTACCGGAGGAAGAAAATTTATATATATATATATATATATATATATATATATATATATATATGGATAAAAATAAAATTTATATGTATTTATATATTCTTAACGGGTTAACCGATTATCCACTAAGAAAACTGAATAATCCGCCCCCAAACCAATAAGTTGTTAATAAAAAAATTTCAATCTGTTCCCCGTCTGTTAAACCGTTAGTCCGATATCCCTAGGAGGTGGTGATGCTGGATATGTGGGCCTGCTATATATATATATATAAAATTTATATGTATTTATATATTCTTAACGGGTTAACCGATTATCCACTAAGAAAATTGAATAATCCTCCCCCAAACCAATAAGTTGTTAATAAAAAAATTTCAATCTGTTCCCCGTCTGTTAAACCGTTAGTCCGATATCCCTAGGAGGTGGTGATGCTGGATATGTGGGCCTGCTAGGCTGACCCCTCCTAAACTGATCTCTGCCCCCAGCCAGAGCACCTCTAAACTCTCTAGAAAAACGAGACCTCGTATCCCGATGCATCTTCTCTCTACCCCTGTGACTGTAGTCCTCAATCCTCTGAGCAATCTCCACTTCTAACTGATAAGAAGTCCCCATCTCAACCTCCCGGACTATACTAGCATGAATACCAGAGTGCAACCCCGCAACAAACCTCTGCACACTCTCTGCGTTAGTAGTAAGAATCATAAGTGCATGGAGAGATAACCCAGAGAATCTCGCCTCGTAATCGGTCACTGACATCTGACCATGTTAGCTCTAGTGCAAGTGGGAGATTGTTAGGGATATAGTAGATATACCCTAGATCCTATCCCATATTTGATGATTTGAACATATTTTTGTGAACATTATTTGATATAAAAAATATGACATTTGATATTCTTTTATCATAGCTTTTATTAATTGTTTGGTTAACTTGATAAGGTCCTTGATTAAAATTTAAGACTTGACATTATGATGAAGATCATGATAATAAGAGTGAAGTTTCTTATAGTTTAATCTAAATTTGTTCTTGATAATAGGATTATTAATTTGGACATTAATAATCCGGTTGGATCAATATTTATGTGATCGTCTTTATGGGATAAAAACTAGTTGATTTCATTAACTAAACCACATAGATAGATGATGCATATAGAGATATGATCATTGAACCGACTCATTGTGTAACTTCTAATGGTTAGAATTACCATAAACTGTCAATAGGATATTCTCTTTAAGAATGTGATGTAAGAGTTTTCTTTGGCCTAAGATCGTCATAGTGATTGACAAGTTATTTATTGTGCTTTGATACTAGACACCTATGGCTCTAAGGCGATAGTTGAAAAGATATTAGGTATGATTAAATAGTTGTATAATTAGTGATTGATCAAGACGTAATCTGTCAACTCTTGGTAATGAATTTAAGCTCCATGCTGTGATGAATTGTAAACGCCAAACTAAGACCTTGGCCAGGGAAATTGAATGAAAGAAGAAAACAGTTTCTTAGGTCATTCAATGGTCAATTATATTTGACATGAACACATAGTTGGTCACCTATTAGGATTTAACATTTGAATCATATCCTAGGGTGACACAGAGCTATAAGGACAGAAGGAATTACTATATTATTCTTCTACTAGTTCTTGAGAGTCAATAACAGTAATGACAAAGTAGGAAATATGCAAGTAGCAATAATGAACGAGGATATACATATGGGAAACAATAATAGACTAGGAGGAAGGCATAGGAGTAATGACAATAATTAGGAAACAGAAATATAAACTCCAACTAACTACCATGGTGGAGGCCTAGATATAGATATCACAAATAGGAAGAGAATACATGATCTTTATAAATTAACAACTAGAGGCATGAATGACTAGCATGGTAGAGGCTTGTTATAAAGTGCAACAAAATAGATACGACATGGATGTAATTATAACAATAGAAAGTAGCCATGGTATTTGCAAATTTAAGCTAGTAGGAAGCATGGGCAACACAACAACAATTAAGATAGAGAACAAGGACATGGAAATAACGACAAGTCACATAAGAACCATAAGTATGACAATAACAACTCAATATAAAAGCATGAATGTATACACGAGGAAAAGATATCACAACATAATGCATGTCTCTCATTCTCGCCTGTTGGGAAACACCCATTGTGCCATGAACTCATGATAATATAAAAATATGATAATATAAGTGAAATGGCACGACATCACTCTTCGTGCTTTTACTCACATGACATGGCACGACATCACCCTTCGTGATTTACTCTCAAGTGGAATGGCACGACATTACCCTTCATTCTTTACACTTACATGACGTGGCACGACAACACCCTTCGTGATTTACTCTCAAATGGAATGGCACAACATCACCCATCATGCTTGACACATCATGCTTGACACTATCCATCACATGATAATATATACAATAGCACGGCATCACCCTTCGTGTTTTACACTCTTCCTTACCAAATATATGTATATCAATGACAATCAAGGTAGGAAGTATAAATAACGTCAAGGAGAGTATTTAAACAAATATTCCAAATGAACCCCAATCACAACTTTCAAGCCAAAAATAGTTCAATAAATCCTCAAGAACCTTATTATTCAAGTATTTTAACAAATCTCAAGAATAATCTAAAACACGAGTATAGAATCTAATATATCAAGAATATCAGCCGTAGAAAATATATTAATGATTAAACAAAATGATGACCAAATTGGACACAACAATGTTTCTCAGAATTTCGTCAAATTTTAATCAAGTTATAATAAACTAGATATTGCTTTCTAACATTTATACCTATATTCTTAGTATCTAGGAGTCAAGCATAACATGAAGCAAGAAGGTCACGTAATTCTACAAGGCAAAATTTATAGCATAATTTACCCTCGAGCATGACTAGCCTTGGCACATGCATATATGTTCGTCAGATCATATATGTATCACCCTCGTATGTAGAAAATAATTTCAAATAGTGGGAAAAGTTCCCTCAACAAAGTTAGGCAAGACACTTACCTCGCTCCGAAATCGACTCAAAGCTCAACTACGGATTTGCCTTTCAAACAAGCCTCTGAACCAACCAAATCTAGCAATTTATCAACTAAATAATTCAAAATAAGCCTTAGGATTACCCACGAATGAAAAAAGTTCAATTTAGGTCATTATTGAAAAAGTCAACAAAAGTGAACTCCCGGGCCCGCTTGGTCCAAACCCGAAATTCAGACCAAAACTCGATTATCCAAAATCTAACCTCAATTTGAGGTCTAAATTCTAATTTTACAAAAATCCCTAATTTTACCCAAATCCCTAATTTCTACCACGAAAATCCTATATGTTGAGATCTTATAAAAAGTGATGGGTAATTAAAAAAAAGTAGGTTAGAGTCACTTATCAAAGAATTGCGGAGGAAAAGATCTTGGAAAATCGCCTCCAAGGTTTCTTGGTTTGAAAATTTGAAAGACTGAACTAAAATCCAATTCTTCAGCTATTTGTCCAGTCGTATATGTCACATTTGCGACCTGGGGTTTGCAAATGTGAACCTGTCACGACCCAAAAACTACTAGTCATGATGGCACCCAACTCGATCTGTTAGGTAAGCCAACTAACAGTCAATAAAATCCAAAAGAGATTATAGGAAAAATAGAGAAGAATTATCTGAACATTTACAAATTAACCCAAGAATTGGTAGTACGAATCATGAGATTCTAACACTTGGAATTTACAAGGCTGATACAAATAAATACATGATCTGTTTGAAATTTACATAATAGATTAGCAAGACCTAAGCTACTAAGGACAAGTGGCAACTATATCCGAAATGCACGAACATCTTCAGACTCAGCTCCCGACATCACCAGCAGCTCCGCGCTAAAAGAAAATATGCACAGAAGGTGTAGAAGTGTAGTATGGGTACAACCGACCCCATGTACTCAGTAAGTATCTTATCTAACCTCGTCGAAGTAGTGACGAGGCTTTTTAGTTAAAATGTACTCACTGATAAAACCTGCACCGTAAATTAGCAATAGAACTATACCATGATATAACAGAGAAGAATGCATGAAACGAATACGCAAAACAATAATTGAGTGCCAGCAGAGATCACTATCTAGCAACTTCCAATACCTCGAGCAATCATTTCCTTAGATTGAAACCAGTAAACCACGACAATCACTTCATAACTTTCATAGTGTGAGGGATGTACTCATATATCAAGTCAATTACACGACAACACCCTTCGTTCTTTTATCTCATCCTCACCCAATATACGTATAACAATACCAACCGATAACATGAATTAAAAAGTAGGAAATACGCAAGTAGAAACAACGAACGAGGATATACATGTGGGCAAAAGAAATATATTAGCCAGAAGGCATATGCGTAATGATAGCAATTAGGAAAACATGTAATATCAACTTCAGCTAACTAGTATGGTGGAAGTCTAGGTATAAACATAACAAATAAGAAAGGAACACATAATCTTTACAAGTTAACAAGTAGAGGCATAAATGACTAGCATGGTGGAAGGCTTGTACTAAAATGCAACAGAATATATACGACATGAGTGTAATTATAAAAGCAGTAAATAGGCATGGTATTTGCAAGTTAAGCAAGTTGGAGGTATGAGCTACAAAACAACAATTTAGATAGAGATCAATGATAGAACAATAGCAACAAGTCATATCAGATCTATAATTACGACAATAACAACTCACGATAATGACATGAATGTATACACGGAAAATAGATATCGCACTATAATGCATGTCACTCTTCCTCGTCCGCACGGAAACACCCATCGTGCCATGATCTCGCAATATTATAAAAGCATAACAATATAAATAAAATGTATGGCATCACCCTTTGTGCTTTTACTCTCAAATGATATGGCACGACATCACTCTTCGTGCTTTTACTCTCAAATGATGTGGCACGACATTACCCTTCCTGCTTTTACTCTCAATAATATGGCACACCATCACCCTTCGTGCTTTTACTCTCAAATGATATAGCACGAAATCACCCTTAGTGCTTTACACTCTCTCTCACATGATAATGTATATACAATGGCACAACATCAGCCTTCGTGCTTTACACTCTTCCTTACCAAGCATATGTATATCAATGACAAACAAGGCATGAAGCATAAATAACCTCAAGGAGAGTGTTTAAATGGATATTCCAAATGAATCTTAATCACAACTTCCCAATGCCAACAATAGTTCAATAGACCCTCAAGAACCATATTATTCAAGTGTTTCAACAGAACTCAAAAATGACCTATAACATGAGTATAGAATCTAATATCTCAGGAATGTCGGTCGTAGCAATGTATTAATGGTTACGCATAGTGATGACCGAATTGGACACATAAATGTATTCTTAGAATTTCCATCAAATTTGATCAAGTTATAATAAGCTATATCTTGATTTCTAACATTTAATATTATGTTATTAGTATCTAAGAGTCAAGTAAGGCAAGAAGCAAGAAGGTCACTTAATTCTACAAGATACAATTATAACATAATCTACCTCCGAGCATGATTAACCCTGGCACATACATATATGCTCGTCACCTCATATATGTATCACCCCCGCATGTAGCAAACAATGTCCAATAGGAGGAAAAATTCCCTCAACAAAGTTAAGCAAGACACTTACCTCAATTCGACTAACCTAATACTCAATTTAGCTTTTTCCATTACAAATTCACCACCGCTCAAATCAATCGAGCCAAAGACGACTTGAATACATCACGCAATTCAAAAGAAAACAATTTCAATTAATAAAGTTGTGATTTTTAAACAATTTCTAAAAAGTCAACAAAATCAACCCCCGGGCCTGCCGGGTCAAAACCTGGGTCCAAGGGTAGGTCTTGACTTCCCATAGCCTCACGATTCTAAATATGTGTTTTGTTTCCAAATCCGAGTCCTATTCGACTCTCAAATCCCAAATTTTCAATTTTCGAAACTTTGACAAAATCCCCAAACTTGTCCTTAGATTTCTCATGAATTTGATGTTAAATCTTATGTATAATCATGAAATAGAGTTGGGAATTGATTAGAGGAACTTACCCAATGATTTGGTATGAAAATAGCTTCACAAAATCACCTCTCATCGAAGCTAGAATTTCAAATATAACAAAATGAAGCTAAGTCTCGGAATTCTCAGCTATATGGAGCCTGCAGATGTCGCATTGGTGACATGGGGTTCGCAAAATGCGAACCACGCAAATGCAAACAACTCATCGCAAAAGCAAAGTTTTGAAATCACTGCTACCTTCGCAAATGCGAGTAAAATGGTTGCAAATACGAACACTTGTTCTTCGCAACAACGACCACTTGGTCGCAAAAGCGAACTAGTCAAGCCTAGGCCTTTATCGCAAATGTGATACTGAGTCCGCAGCTGCGAACTTAACAGGCTTCGCAAAAGCGAAAAATTCTTTGCAAATACGAGTCATTTCCCTACCAGCCCAGCTTTGCAATTGCAATAGTCGCATTTGCGACAAAAACATTACAATGCGATGACACTAGTACCGGCACTCAAATATCATGAAAGGTTATTCTGAAACTAATCTGAAATTCACCCGAGCCCCCGAGGCTCAAAATCAACCACGTACCCAGGTCCAAAAACACAACACAAACTCTCTCACGCGATCAAATCATCAAAATAACCTCTAAAACCACAAATCAGACGCCAAAACGCATGAAGATCAAACTAAACTTCAAGAACTTATAGAATCGCAACCAAGCATCCGAACCATATCAAATCAATTCCAAATGTCGCCAAATTTTGCAGACAAGTTCTATATGATGAAAAAAACCTACTCAAGGCTTCAAATCACACATAACAACCTCAAAATGACTAATTGCACCTCAAGTCAAAAAGCAATGAACTTTGAAACTTCAACTTCTACAACCGATGCCGAAATCTATCAAATCACGTCCAATTGACCTTAAATTTTGCACGCAAGTCATACTTGCCATTACGGACCTACTCCAGCTTGCGGAGTGGTAATCCAACCCTGATATTAAAAAGTCTATCTCCGGTCAAACTTCCCAAAAATCTAATTTTAGCCAATTCAAGACGAATTCGACTACGGGCCTCCAAATTATAATCCGGACTGCTCCCAAGTCCAAGACCACCCAACGGAGCTAATAGAACAAATGATACTCCATTCCGAGGTCAAATGATAAAAAATCAAACTTGGTCAACTTTTCTAACCTAGAGCTTAAAATGTTGAAGTTCATTCTTCCAAATCGATTATGGATAAATTCAAAACCAACACCAACAATTTATGCAAGTCATAATACATCATGCAGAGACACTCGAGTCCTCAAATAACCAAGCAAAGTGCAGATACTCAAAACGACCAGTCAGGTCCTTACAGAACCCTACAAATGCGAAGAACCACTCGCAATTACGATGAATAGTTCGCAATTGCGAATAATGGACCCTCCGCAAATGCGACTAAAATTATCGTAAATGCGGAGAAGCTCTCCCTAGGTTCTCTTTGCAAATGCCCCAACATACTTGGCAATTTTTGCAAATGCAAACTCAAACCTCGCAATTGCGAGATCTGGGGCCTGCACCAGAAATAGTGGCACCAACTATTTTCCTTAAGTCCAGAAGCACTCCGAAGCCTAAACGAAACTCACCCGAGCCCTCAGGGCTCTAAACCAAATATGCAACCAAGTCCAAAAACACGATACAAACTTGCTCGAGTGACCAAAACATCAAAATAGCGTCTAAAAGCACAAATCGGATACCAAAATGCATGAAGAACAAAATAAACGTCAAGAACTTCTAGAAACGCAACCAAGCATCCGAACCATGTCAAATCAAATCCAAATGGCGTCAAATTTTGTGCACAAGTCCCAAATAACATAAATAAGCTTTTTCAATTCCCGTAACTACAATCCAAATTTGATATCTACATAGTCAACTTCTGGTCAAACTTATGAACTTGCCAAACCTTCAAATTTTCAACTTTCATCAATTCATGTCGAATCCTTCTAAAAGTATCCAAATAAAAATCTGGACATACGCCCGAGTCCAAATCACCATCCAAACCTAATGGAATAATAAGATCTCCAATCTGAGGTCAAATGTTAAATAGTCAAACTTGATTAACTCTTCCTACTTTAAGATTCAATCTTGAAGATCATTATCCCAAATTGATCCCAAATAACTTGAAAATCAAAACTGATGATTCATACAAGTCATAATACATCATCCAGAGATATTTGTACCCCCATACCATATAGCAAAGTGCAAATGCTTAAAATGACTAGTTGGGTCGTTACAATCACAGTCCATATACAAGTGATCTATAGTTATATTTGGCATTGACTGAGAGTGCATAAAGGATCCAACAGAATTCCATATCTAACTACTCTGTCTATGGTAGGTAACCTACCCTACAAATGTAACTACATAGTGAACTTTGCTTTGGGTCTTGCTTCATTTTTAAACATGAGACATTTCCAAGGTACTCTAGGCTCATCTCCCATAAGTTGAAGATAGATTTTCCTGATCAAGATCTTAACCCTGTTCGGTGTAACATGAACCTGCTTCCATGTTTCTCTAGCTTCTTTAATTTTTTTCTCTATCCAAGATGTTTTGATAGGTTACAAGTACCTTGAGCATAAGTATTTTACTTTATGTTTTGATGATCTAACAAACTTACCATCTAGAACCAGATACACAACCTGTTACATATCTATAAGACCTTGAGATTACAAAGTTCCATGTTGGGATCCAGTGTGGGATATAACTCAATTCTTCAGAGAGGAAGCAACGACCGAGGAAACAGGTCCCTGCCAGTTCCCGAGGAGAATGTATGAAGTCAACTCTCCAGTAGGAAAGTTACTGTCTGCACATGCTACTGCACAGGAACAGTGCAACAATCAACTTTCTATGGAAGGATTTTTACCTATCTTGGTTACATCATTGTAAGTTATGTCACACACATATAAATATCATCAAGAAAGATAAAATAACTTACTTCATGAGAGAACCAAATAAAGGACCTGCAGCATGTCTGTTACAATCATTCAACTTAATCGACTCAAGAAAATATGGGCAGTCTGCTTTAGATTCACAGGAACCAGATTAGGGATCTGATCCCTTGGTGTTCCCCTGACAGAAGTATAGGTCCAGCTAGAAAGAAACTGCAGAAAGTGAGTGCCTACAACTGTACACGCAACAATTATGCAAATAGTGCAACAATCACTTCCCATTGAGAAGAGGCATGTACTAACAAAGATTTGACATCACTAAGGTGATGTCTATTATATTATAAACCTTGTGCAAGGCACAAGAGATTTTCCTCCAAGACTTGCAAAAATCAGAAACGAAAATCCTCTCTCAAGTGCTTGCAACAATCTCTCACAAGAACAAAGCTGCTGCAAATACAAGGATCGGATCCAAGATTGAAGATATCTTAAGTGCTTAGGTTTGTGGAGTCTTTATTAATTGTTCTTCATTGTAACTCCTATCTTGCTTTCTTAGAAGCTATTTTTAGGAAACCCAAAATCACAAACCTTATAAGTTTTGTCTTGGCTAGATCTTGTCGAGTGGTAAAGTCTTTGTAACTAGATATTTACAAAGTAGCCTGTAATAGTGTTTTTACAAGTTAGAGTGATTAAAGTCTTTGTCACTAGAGAGTGAAAAAGTGGCATGTGGTGAGAGTATCACAAGTTAGTCAAAGTCTTTGTAACTAGAGAGTCACAAATTGGCTTGTGGTAAGAGTACCACAAGGCAGTTGAATTCTTTGTAATTGAGTCATTACAAAGTGGCTTGTAATAGGGGTTTACAAGTTAGTGAAGTTGAAAGCCTACAAGTGTAGGTCGTAGTTTTTGTCCCCTTGAGTTGGGATTTTTCCACGTAAAAATCCTCTATGTTCTTTAGTTACTACCGAGCTACCGTGGGAACAAATAGAGAGCCTAATTACCTATACTGACTGGTTTTATAGTCTGTTGCTTATAGTGGGAAATTATAGAGAATCTAGTTCTCTATACAATGGGAACTTATTATGTGTCTCATTTATATACTTGTTAAGTAGTTAGCACTATACCAAGCTGATACAGGACAAGATCGTTATTCAGTTTGGTTCATTATTATTTTCAGTGGAAACTCATAGAGAACCCAGTTCTCTATACAATTTAGTAGACATTTAGTTTCTATCAATGGGTATCATAGCAGGTTCTTTCTAAAAGGTTAACACCCAGAAGGATTTACATGGGTGCTCCCCCAAACTTCAAGGAAAGTCCATCAATCAATAGACCATAAAGATTTCAGAAGATGGGTCGCAAAAATGGTGGGATCCCAAAGAAAGGAAGTTCCAGTAGGAATTTCAACGGAAATGATTGTTGTCATAAGTGTGGAAAGCCTGGACACTACATCAAAGACTACCCATTTTTGAAATAAGAGCATCTCAAACACAACTCTGACAAAGTAGCAAAAAGGAACCTGGTTCCTGACAAATGACTCAGTCGAAAAAGTTCAGCTGACAATGTTGTAAAGCAAGCTCTTGCTGCATGGGGAGACTCCTCCAGTGAATCAGAAGAGGAACCACATGCAGGAAGCAACTCCACGATGGAAGTGCAAAATGAAGCAAAGGAATTTGATTCATTGTTTACTTTGACGGCTCAGTCCGATGAGAATGAAGAGGATGACAATGATGATGTAACTTTTAGGGATTTTTAGAGAAATCTGAAGTCCTACTCTTCGGAAAAAATTGATGTCATTAGCAAATGTTCTAATTGATACATATTATAGTTTTGTTAATGATAAATATGACCTAATCATAGAGCTACGTGATGAAGAACACTCTAGAGATGAGTTGATGTTAGTGGTTGATGACCTGAAGGAAACCATAGAGAACCTTAGTAAAGAAAAGAATTCTCTAGTAGAGAAAATTGCAGCTACTGAGCAAGAAAGGGACGATATGGTAGTTTCCATTGAAGAATTAAGGGAACAAGTGGAAGAAGTAACTAGAGAATATAACTTGTTGAAACAACCAACAAAAAAATGGATGAACAACACAGAGAGAGAGTGAGGAAATGGCTAGAAAGGCTGAACTTGAGCTTGAGAGTGAGCTTAAGAAAGTTAAAACGAGTCTTGTTGCTGATCTTGAAAAGAATAGATAACTTCAGGAGGATTTAAAAAGGGTTAAAAATAATCTTGATAAGTCACTTAAATGGACTCGATCCTTTGATGTAATAACGTTTATGTACAGGAGTAATGGTGGAAACAAGCAAGGCATCAGGTTCCAAAAGGCTAAAACCTCCTATAATCCCCATAGGAAGTATATAACTGTGGCCGATAATAGGTTGCGCACTCATTGTGGTCAAACTGGTCATTACAAGGACTCTTGTCAAGTTAAAATGCAGTCTTTACAGAAAAATATAGTTTTTGTTGAAATGAGGCGTACTGATGTGGAACCTAGTTCCCTGAAAAGAAAATATGTGCTGCCTGCATGGGCAAAAAGAAGTTTGATTCGCCCATTCTATCATTATATGGGACCCAAGCTGGATTGGATTCCTACGTCTAATCATTTTTAGTGTGCAGGGAACAATGAAAGGGAGCAGTCAATAATGGTACGTGGATGGTGACTGCTCGACTCTCATGACTGAAAGAACAAATGATTTCCTTTCACTGAGGGCTCTATGGGGAGGGAATTTATCCTCTAGAAATGAAAGAAGAGGCACATTCTCGGTGTTGGAAAGGTTGGAAAGTCTCTCAAAACTGTGATGAAGGGAACAAAGTACAGTTCTTGTCTAAAGTGTGCACATTTACTAATATGGTATCTGGCGAAGTGGTCTTAGTAACCAAAAGATACAAGAATGTCTATATTGCTGATTTTGAGACTTTACAAGCTAGTGATATGAGCTGCTTGAAGAACGACCTAGTTCGTGGTCTGCCAAATTCAAATTTCAAGGAGCACATAGTGTGTGATGCATGTGCTAAGGGAAATATCTGATGTTTCAAATGGCAAGGCTAATATGATGAGTAAGATGAAGGAGACAAGTGAATACAATGCAACATCCTCTTCTACTTCTCAAGAGGAACCTGGTACCCCAATTACTACCACTAAAGCTGAAGAAAGAGATGTAGATGCAACATTAGGAACTTCTGATGCATAACAGAATAGTGGAAGTCATAATTCCGTTGATGTCAATGATGATTCACATATGGAAGAACATGGTCCGTCAAATTCTGAAGTTCAAGTATCCAACTAGAAGCAAAACAGTGGAAGTCCCTTTAAAATGTAATCAAATCCTTAGACTCTGGTATTCAACCTTATTCTAAGCAGCTATGCAAGAAGAGCTCCGTCAACTTGAAAGGAACAGTGTGTGGAACCTGGTTACATGACTTGCTGACAGAACTGTTATTGGAGTCAAGCTCCCCGTGCTTGGTATGAAAGGTTGTCAAAATTCCTTCTAAAAAATGGCTTTACAAGAGGGAAAATTGACAACACTTTTTTCTGAAGAAATCAGGAAGAAACCTACTTATTGTTCAGATTTATGTGGATGACATCATATTTGGAGCTATAACTGACTCATTATGTGAAGAATTTGCTAAACACATGGTAAGTGAGTTTGAAATGAGTATGATGGAGGAACTGAATGTCTTCCTGGTCTTCTAGTGAAGCTATCCATAAAGGGAACGTGTATTAGTTAGCGAAAATATATCAAAGGGGGACCATTGGATCTCTACTCTACCTTACCACTAGCAGGTCAGACATTGTATATAGTGTGGGATTATGTAAGGATCCAATCAAATTCTAAGGAATCTCATATGAAGGGTGCTAAGAGAATTCTGAGATATGTTAAGGGCACACAGAACCTGGTTTTGTACTATCCTTCAGGTGACAATTTCAACCTTATTGGTTATGCTGACGCTGATTATGCAGGCTATCTGGTGAATAAGAAGAGCACATTTGGAACGACACATTTTTCAGGGTCATACTTGATCTCATGGGGTATAAAGAAACGAACTGTGTGGCTCTTTCTACTGCTGAAACTGAATATGTGGTTACTGCTTCTTGTTGTGCTCAAATAGTACAGATCAAGCATCATCTTGAAGACTTTGGTGTATTTATAGCTTGAACGCGGTACAACACAAGAGGACAAAGCACATTGATGTTAGACACAATTTTCTCAAGGACAATGTTGAAAAGGTTATGATTTGTATGATGTTCTGGAAGACGAAGGATCAGGTAGCAGACATCTTCACCAAGTCGTTGAGAAGGGAACATTTTGAAAGAAAACGTCTGGAGTTGGGGTTGATCAGGTTCAACTAAGGACCTGGTCCCTCGATGATAATGGTATAAAGGTTAGTTAGACTTGGCCAGAAAATACTTTAGCTAACTTTTACCTGTATATGAATTTCATAACCAATTATGAAGAATCGGGTCCTTCGTTGGGTTTTATCCTCCCCAGTGCAAAGGTAATTTTTATCAGAAAGTTTTCTACTTAGGGCTTTGGTGAAGATGTTAGCAACTTGATCTTTAGAAATCAATATATTTGGCGCTCTTGAGTTGGAATCAATGTCTTCCAATTTGATGCTTGGTCCACAATATTTCAGAACAATTGGAGGTGGCTGCTACATATTCTGCTTCAGCTGTTGAGAGTGCCATTGAATTTTGACTTCCTTGAACCCCATGAGACAAGACATGAACCTAGAGAATGTCCCATTTCAGACGTGCTTTTCCTATCCATTAATTGAAGGATAGTAGATAACCAAGTCCATTGTTCCTTTAAGATATCTAAAAATTCTTTCAGCAACCTTCAGATGAGACTTATTTGGATTTGACTGAAACCTTGCACAAAAACCCACTCTAAACACGATGTCTAGTCTGCTTGCAGTTAGATATAGCAGTGATACAGTGATTTCTCTATGAATGGTTTGATTTAGAGGAGAACCAGGTTCATCAATGTCTATGCGTGAAATTGTGGCAATGGGAGTGCTGGCGACTTGTGATGATTCTATGTCAAACCATTTTTCAACAACTTGATTTTCAGCTTCTGTTGTTGTAGTCGTTGGGCCAAATTCCTCGCTGGAATCAATAAGGGTTCTCCATCTTGATTAGTATTTCTGTTCCCTCTTGAGACAAGTAAGTCATAAGGATTCCTTAATCTCGTTTAACATCAAATTTTCAAAGCTGATCCTTGCCATTGTTGAGAACATAACAATTGCACCCAGATATCCTCAAATGAGTGATCAACTTTGGTCAAAATGTTAGCAATCCCTCTATCAATTAATATCGATTGCATCAAATCTTCAAGAGTCATGTTCTTCTTTTCCACAACTCCATTTGCTATGACGTTCTTAGAGCTGAGAAGTTGAGTAATTCTTCTTTCAATGCAGAATTTATCCATTCTAACTTATCAAAACCTGTTCCATGATCTGATCTGATGCAAGCCATATTTGTTTCTATCTATACATGGATCTTCTTGACAAAAGCGACAATTACTTGAAAGATCTCATCCTTGGCTCTGAGGAACAAAGTGCAAGTGGACCTGGAGTAGTCATTCACTGCCAAACAGATATATCTTCTTTCTTTCTTGTTTGGTTCTCTCACTACTCCACATAGATCCATATGAAGAAGATCAAGTGGCCTTGAGATGCTGACTGCCCCTTTTGGGCTTGAATAGAGATCTAACATACTTTTCTTTTGCACAAGCATTGCACACTTTGTGTTGCTTGATACTCAACTTGGTCAGAACACGAACCAGGTCCTTTAGGGCCAATTTATTCAGTGATGAAAAACTTGCATATCTCATCCTTCTATCCTATAGTTCAGCATTGTCTTCAACAACTCTCAACCAACTTATACCACCACTATGCAGGGGCTCAAGCACATAAACATAAGTATTATTGTATCTTTGGGCTACAACATCACCTCACCAGTCACAGGATTTGAGATTGTGCATATCCTAGACAAGAATTCCACTTTTTTTCCCTTGCCGCATATCTTCCAACTTCTAAAGTGTACCTCTTTTAGCTATTTCCAAAAGGGTACACGCTCTCCTTGCAGGGCTTTTAGTGAAGGAAAATTGATCGCAGTTTCAGTCATGTGCTTTGAGCTGCCGTTGTCCAAATATCATTGTTGGCTGCTCCCCTTCACTGCTCCATACATAAGGAAATCAAGGGTTAGATTTAGGAACCCAAACGAGTTTGGGTCCCTTGTTATGAGAGAAGGGATGAATGAGTGCTCTTTTAGTTCAAGCAGGCAGTATGCATTTATTTGATGGACTAAGTGCTCTAGCAGTAGTTACCCTCTCAGCAAAGACTTTATTTTTTTGATGAGACTGGACCCTAGCCATGCAGTTTTCCTTCAGGTGCCCATTTTTACCACAGTGGATACACATCCAATTGTCGGTTATAGTAAGGTACTTGCTATGAGAGATGTAGGGAATCTTTTCCCTTTGAAACCCAATCTCATGCCATTTTCCCTCGCTTTTGGTGTACATAATAGTGATAACATCAGAGGACCAGATCAACTTAAGCGATTTTTCAAGGTCACTCTTTACTTTCCCTAGTTCTTCTTGAAGCTATTTGTTTTTGATAGATTACACGTACCTTGGGCATAAGTACTTTAATTTATGTTTTGATGATCTAACAAATTTACCATCCAGAACCAGATATGGAACCTGTTACACATCTACAAGACCATGAGATGGAAAACTTCCAAGTTGGGATGAATCGTGAGATATAACTCAACTATTCAGAGAGGAAGGAACAGATGAGGAAACAGGTCCCTACCAGTTCCCGAGGAGACTGTATGAAGTCAACTCTCCAACAGAAAATTTACTGTCTGCACATGCTACTGCACAAGAACAATGCAGCAGTTAACTTGTTATGGGAGGCTTTTTACCTACCTTGCTTACATCATTGTAAGTGATGTCACACACGTATAAATACCATCAAGGAAGGCAAAACAACTTACTTCATGAGAGAAGTAGATAAAGGACCTGAAGCATGCCTGGAACAATCATTAAAGTTATTCGACTCAAGATAATCTGGGAAGTGTGCTTTAGATTAATAGGAATCAAATTAGGGATATGATACCTTGGTGTTCCCCTGACAGAAATATAAGTCAACTATACAGCTGGAAAGCAACTGCAGAAAGTGACTGCTTTCAACTATACATGCAACGGTTCTACAGACAGTGTAACAGTCACTTCCCATTGGGAAAAGGCATGTACTAACCAAGATTTAACATCACCATTGGGATGTCTTTTTGCAATATAAACCTTGTGCAAGACACAAGGCATACTCCCCCAAGACTTGCAAAATCAGAAACAAAAATCCTCTCTCAAGTGCTTGCAACAACCTCTCTCAAGAACAAAGCTGCTGCAACCTCAAGGACCTGATCCATGATCAAAGATATCTTAAGTACTTAGGTTTGTTGAGTCTTTGTTATTTGTTCTTCATTGTAACTCCTATCTTGCTTTCTTAGAAGTTGTTTTTACGAAACCAAAATCCGTAAATTCTTCAGTTTATGTTGTGACAAGGTTTAGTCATAAGTTAAAGTCTTTGTAACTAGTGAGTTACAAAGTGGCTTGTAATAAGTGTTATAACAAGTTAGAGTGAGTAAAAGCCTTTGTAATTGTAGAGTGACAAAGTGGCTTGTGGTTAGAGAATCACAATTTAGTTAAATTCTTTTTAATTAGGGATTCACAAAGTGGCTTGTGGTAAGAGTACCACAAGTTAGTTGAATTCTTTGTAATAGAGTTATTATAAAGTGGCTTGTAATAGGTGTTCACAAGTTAGTGAAGTTGAAAGCCTACAAGTATATGTCATGGTTTTTGTCCCCTTGAGTTCGGATTTTTCCACGTAAAAATCCTCTGTGTTCTTTACTTACTGTCGTGCTACCGTGGAAAATTAGAGAACCTAATTCCCTATACTGGTTGGTTTTATAGTCTGTTGCTTATAGTGGGAGCCAATAGAGAATTCAGCTCTTTATAAAGTAGGAACTTATCCTATGTCTCATTTACATACTGGTTCACTAGTTAGCACTGTGGGAACTGATATAGCACCAGATCGCTATACAGTTCGGGTTATTAGTATCTTCAGTGGAAACTCATAGAGAACCCGGTTCTATATACAGTCTGGTGGACGCTTAGTTTCTAACAATTGGTATTAGAGCAGGTTTTTTCCAAAAAGTTAGCACCTAGAAAGGATCTACATGACTGCTCCACCAAACTTCAAGGAAAGTCAATCAACCAATAGACCACAAAGATTTCAGAAGATGGGTTACAAAAATGGTGGGATCCCAAAGAAAGGAGGTTCCAGCAGAAATTTCAAAGGAAATGATTGTTGTCATAAGTGTAGAAAGCCTGGACACTTCATCAAAGACTCGCTGTTTCTGAAACAAGAGCATCACAAGCACAACTCTAACAAAGTAGCAAAAAGGAAGCTGGTTCCTAACAAACGATTCAGCCGAAAAAGTGAAGCTGACAATATTGTGAAGCAAGCTCTTGTTCCATGGGGAGACTCCTCCAGTGAATCAGAAGAGGAACCCGATGCAAGAAGCAGCTCCATGATGGCAATGCATAATTAAGCAAAGGAATTTGATTCATTGTTTGCATTGACGACTCAGTCCGACGAGGATGAAGAGGATGACAATGATGAGGTAACTTTCAGGGATGTTCAAACAATTCTGAAGTCCTACTCTTCGAAAAAATTGATGTCATTAGCAAATATTCTAATTGATACATATTATAGTTTTTTAAATGATAAAGATGCCCTAATCATAGATCTAGGAGATGCTGAACAGTCTAGAGATAATTTGATGGTAATGATTGAACACTTGAAGGAAACAATAAAGACCCTTAGCAAAGAAAAGAATACTCTAGTAGAGAATATTGCAGCTACTGAGTAAGAAAGGGATGATATGGTAGTTTCCATTGTATATTTAAGGAAACTAGTGGAAGAAGTAACTAGAGAACATAGCTTGTTGAAAAAAGAAGCAAAAAAATCGATGGACAACAGTGAGGGAGAGGAAGTGGCTAGAAGGGCTCAACTTGAGCTTGAGTGTGAGCTGAAGAAAGTTAAAACAAGTCTTGTTGCTGAGCTTAAAAAGAATAGACAACTTCAGGAGGATTTAAACAAGGTTAAATTATCTTGATAAGTCACTCAAATGGACCCGATCCTCTGATATAATAACGTCTATGTACAGGAGTAATGATGGAAACAGGCAAGGCATCGGGTTCCAAAAGGCTAAAATCTCCTATAATCCCCATAGGAAGTATGTAACTATGGTTGATAATAGTTTGTGCACTCATTGTGGTCAAACTGGTCATTACAAGGACTCTTGTAAAGTTAAAATTAGGTCTTTACAGAAAAATAAAGTTTTTGTTGAAAAGAGGTGTACTGATGAGGAACCTGGTTCTGTGAAAAGAAAATATGTGCTGCCTGCATGGGCAAAAACAAGTTTGATCCGCCCGTTCTATCATTATAAGGGACCCAAGATAGCTTGGGTTCCTAATTCTAATCATTGATTTAATGTGCATGGAACAATGAAAGGGAGCAGTCAACACTGAAGAACAAATGATTTCCTTTCATTGAAGGCCATGCAAGGAAGGAGTGTATCCTTTGAAAATAGCAAGAAGGTATACATTCTCGGAGTTGGATGTATTGGGAACAGTATGAGTCCATTGAACAGTATAGTACCTGGTCCTCTACGAGATTCTGCTGGGTATTTCCTAAATCTGTGATAAGGGGATCCTGGCTGTTTGAGTGTTGTTAATGATAATGCTGAGCTATGGCACAGAAGGCTAGGTCATGCAAGTTTCACGATGCTGAACAAATGAGTCAAGAAGAACCTGGTTCGTGGTCTACTCAAGTCAAGCTTCAAGGATCACAGGGTGTGTGATGCATGTGTAAAGGGAAAGCAAGTCAGATCCTCTTTCAAGATCGAAAAGGAAGTTAGCATCTCAAGGCCACTTGATCTCCTCCATATGGATCTATGTGGACCTATGAGGATACCAAGTTGGGATCCAGCGTGGGATATAACTCAACTATTCAGAGAGGAAGGAACACATAAGGAAACAGGTCCCTACCAGTTCCCGAGGAGACTGTATGAAGTCAAACTCTCCAGCAAAAAAGTTACTGTCTGCACATACTACTGCACAGGAACAATGCGGCAGTTAACTTGCTATGGAAGGCTTTTTACCTACCTGGCTTACATCAATATAAGTGATGTCATACATGTGTAAATACCATCAGGGAAGGTAAAACAACTTACTTCATGAGAGAAGCAGATAAAGGACCTGAAGCATGCCTGGAACAATCATTCAAGTTAATCGACTCAAGATAATCTGGGCAGTGTGCTTTAGATTCACAGGAACCGGATTAGGGACCTGATACCTTGGTGTTCCTTTGACAGAAATATAAGTCAACTATACAGCTGGAAAGCAACTGCAGAAAGTGAATGCCTACAACTGTACACGCAATATTTCTGCACACAGTGCACTAGTCACTTGGGGGTTCCTTACATCTTTACATTTGTAAAACCTCAAATTGGGGTTCCTCTAGTAAGGGAGACTAAGAATTCTCTCAAAAGTGATCATATAGAAAAAGTCATATGTAATATGGATAACCCATATTATCCGCCGGTTAACCCGTTTTTTATTCGCATTAAATATGGATCGAGTCGGATAATTAATTCATTTTTTCATTACCCATTTTTTGACCCAAAACATATCCGACCCGACCCGCCCGTTTGCCACCCTTACCCGTGTCAATAGCATAGGAGGGTTTGGATTCTCGCTTGTCTCTCCTAAAAATATGGAAAATATAAGGTCATTTTTGTTACCGAGGAAAATATATCCATTGATTTTTCAACGTTTTCTAATTCATTCTGCTCCGTAGACGCTCAATAGTCAATACTGAACTAGCAATGGGTTCGTATCCATAAAGTAAGCTTCAATTCTGTTTGATTATCGATCATTTTCAGTCTTTAACTCGTTCTCGAATTTGATTTTTTTCTGTTTCACATGTATTTATTGCATTGGTATTGGTTGCTCAACGAGCAGTTCACTAAATTTTGGGTTTCTGACTCTTGATTTTAGATTCAGTTTGACGATGATTTCATGTGGTTCTGGCCAAAATGTCAAATGTTGTTGAACATATATGTTTTGATCGATAGAATTTATCTATATCATAAATTGGTTTTAAAAAAAATAAGAATGTGCTATTGATTGTTTCATGACACAAGCTTATGAAATGAAGGAATATGAATATCACTAACATAATTTGGTTCAGATTACTCACATTGTCTTCACATGTTAAATTTTTACTTAGAAATTTGTGTGCGAATTTGCAAGTGATTACAAAAGAGGAAGTCGATGACCGATGATACTATTGATTGCTAGGAGAATTATTCATCACCACTGTTTATGAATGTAATTTTCTTCAGGTTCTAAGTATTTGTGCAGCCAACTTTGTATCATGGTAAAAAGTGTTATTACATATCTTGGTATAGGACATGTTATTTTGGGAAGTACTAGTAGCTTAATTTCAGCATTTTGCTCTATTTTTCCATTGGCAGGAAGGAAAATTAGTATTTCTGAAAATCCAGAGGATGGGCTTTTTAATTACATGATAACATATCTTCAAATTGCTCTTTCATTTGCTCTCGTTGTTTCAGAGAGTCAGAGAGAAGGTTCATGTGCTAATAGCTGGTGATTTGTACTAGAAATCGGAAAATCTATCTCACCTTGAGCTTGAAAGGAGATAAAAAGGAGAATCAAACTATATATTGAGGAAGAAATTCCTCGCAGGCTGAGGTGCTTTTGTGAACAATTTTCACTTTGACTCTGTATTTTTACATGTACGTCTCACCTAAGTTGTACTTACAGAACAAGTATTTGAAGTCTCTTACAAGATGGCTCATTGGAAGGATGATCAAACGCTTGTTATCTACAACGGAACTGGACGGTGCATTGTTAGTTAGAACAAACCGCTTGCAGTTTCAGCTCCATGCATGGTGTTTACTGTACTGCCCCCTATGTGACCTACTAATGAATCATAAGTGTGTTGTTTGTTTCTTTAGGCCGGCTTTGGTGGGGATGATTGTCCAAGGGCTGTTTTCGACACTATAGTTGGCCGTCCTCGTCACACTGGCGTCATGGTTGGAATGGGACAAAAATATGCCTATGTTGGTGATGAAACTCGGTCTAAAAGAGGTATTCTGACTCTAAAACATCCGATTGAACGTGGTATCATAAGCAACTGGGATGATATGGAACAAATCTAGCACCATACATTTTACAATGAGCTCCGTGTTGCTCCTGAGGAGCATCCCGTTCTTCTGACTGAGGCACCACGTAACCCCAAGGTTAACCGAGAGAAAATGACTCAAATCATGTTTGAGAAATTCAATGTGCCAGCCATGTATGTCGCAATCCAGGCACTTCTTTCTCTATATGGTAATGGTCGTGTTACTGGTAAGCAGCAGATGGAATACCAGCATATGCTGGTTCACTACTGTCTTAGTCAGTCATTAATTTATTTGTTGTTCTCTGACAAGGTATTGTGCTTTACTCTGGTACTAGTATGAGCCAAGCTGTTCCAATCTATGAGGGACATGCACTTCCGCATGCTATCTCGCGGCTAAATCTTGGTGGCCGTCATCTTACAGATTATCTCAGGAAGATTCTCTCGGAGAGTGGTTTCACTGATATTTCTCAGATGAAGAAGACGATTGCTTACGTTGCACTGGATTTTGAACAGGAGATTGAAAAGGCAAAAAAATGCTCAAAATCAGTTGAGAAGGACTATGAGCTTCCTGATGGACAAGTCATTAATATTGGTGCAGCGAGATTCCGTTGCCCTGAAGTCCTCTTCCAACCACCATTGGTTGGAATGGAAGCGACAGGCATTCATGTAAAAATCTGCAATTCAATCATGAGATGCGATTTTGATATTAGGAAAGATTTATTTTCAAACATTGTGCTTAGTGGTGGTTCAACTATGTTTCCTGGTATAGCAGAACGTATGAGAAAGGAAATAACTGCTCTTGCTCCAAGCAGCATGAAGACAAATGTGATTGCACCACCTGAGAGGAAGTACAGCGCTTGGATAGGAGGATCAGTTCTTCTGTTCTTGCTTCTATCAGTTCTTTCAAAAATGTTAGTTTCTCTTTGCTTTATTTTACTGATCAACAACTACATTGCAGTCCCAAATAATTGGTTCTAACAGTGAAAGTCTTCTGGTTATCTCTATTAAGCTCAAGGGATTTAGAAGCTAACATCTACGTCCCATGCAGTCGTTGATAACGAAGGGCGAGTATGATGAATTTGGTCCGTCAATTGTCCACAAGAAGTGTTTCTAAGCTTGGTGAGAACTTAAAATCCTCTTTAGTTAAAATTTCTTCAAATGAATGCTTTATTTTTAGTCACAGTGAGCTGTCTGTTCGGATTGATTTATTATTATTATTTTTTTTTTGTGATTTAGCTGCAGGAAACTCGTGTACGTGACTAATGCTTATACTCTGTTGCTTTTCGGGTTAAAAGCATGTGGTTATATTTTCTTTTTCATATAATAAGACTTTATTGAACAATAGATACAATAAAATACATTGATAAGTGGTTGTGAAGTTGCAGGAGGATATATAGATATATTTTTTTATGCTTTGTTTGCAAGAAAATACAATGTACTCATGTGTTTTCGGTTTGCAAGCAGATGCTTTTGGTTCATACCTTTTTATTCTTATAGGTGATCTATGTGATGAATGAATGGCAGAAGAAGCATTTTGGTCCTATTTTGGCAAGAAAAATGAGTTGATTGCAGACAAGCTTTGTTTCAGAGAAAGGCAACACAACACAATTTGTTATTAATTAACTACAATATTACTGTACAAAGAGCTAACAAAAAGCAGGCTCTATTTCCAGTTGCGTAAGGCATGGATTTTTGTTTCATTACTATTTTCCTTTTTCTCTGTTTAAACCTAATTTAAGTTCTTGATACTTATTATCGTCCTTGCTATTTGCAGACAGATTCACAAGTACTAAAAGAATATCCATAGTCGGTCAAAATAAAAAAATCATATTATTTATGCTAAAAGTGGGAAGGCTGAGTTATGAGTTAATTTACGAATTTATCCGTCAAAAACTGAGCGACAATTTTGCCCTTGAGCAAAAAAAAATTAAATGAGAGAAGTCAATTGCAGTGAACCGGGTAAATAGGGAGGATTGTTTCATCCGCCATTAATTACTGTAGGTTATACTTGTATGAAGTTTTTAAATTACAAGTGTTAGGATACGCACGCTGCGCGTGTACCCATCTCAAAGAGTAATATTTTATTAAAAATTATGAAAAAAAAATTAAGTTCCTATGAGTATTTATTGTATACTTCATAAATTTCATTCTTTATAACTAAAAAATCATAAGCTTTCAAAGGATTAGCACGATAAACGATGTAGCATGCATAAGACAACTTTAAATCCAAATTTCAAAGAAACTCCTAAATTTTATCTTTCAAATATTATATCTTAACATTTTTAAAGAATAAGCTAAAAACATTTCAACAAAAAATGATCCATACGACTACTATCGCAGATTATCCAAGTTAGTTTATATGGTTAATTTTCAAAAGCATATTTAATATTTTGATTTCTGTAACTAACTTATTTTTCCAACATTTTTTGTGTTGGAATGTTGGATCGGAATCGTGTACAAAAGAACCCTAAACACAATTTTGGATATGAAGGAGACGACACAATCGAAGAAGAAGAAAAAGAGAGACATGTACTGTGTATAATATGTCTACAAGATAACAAGACCCAACAAGTATTCTGAAGACCCAAATACATTGGGTATAACTAAGTTCTGGGCCAACTGGGCTAGTGTACAGAGCAACAAAGTAAAGGCCCAATACAAACATCAATTCTGGTCCTATTGTTACAGATCCGGTCCAATCTATTTAGCGTAATTGGATACAGATGAAAGACACTTAATCCTTCCAGCATAATCATGTCCAAATGCACTTTACAACTATTTATGCACTTTACAACTATACAAAATCATTGTACACATTATATGCACTTATGACTAGGACGACAAATAAAATATTCGACACTTGTAACTAGTATAGTTGTAGCTTATATTTTTATTTATTGAATACTTGTATAAATAGATACATTGTACAGAATATTAGACAGTAAATGAGAGAAGGATTTTTTCTAAATTCCTACATGGTATCAGAGCAGTAGCTATCTGAAACCCAACCTACAATTTTTTTTCCCTTCTCTTTTTTTTAATGGCACCAAATTCCACTGATAATTCTTCAAACATTTCTGCAGCTCGCACAATTACTCATCCAGCTGCTGTGGATTCCACTAACCTCTATTACCTTCATCCATCAGATTTACCAGGAATGATTTTTGTCAACTCAGTATTTGATGGGAAGTGATATGGAGGATGGCGTAGACCCATAGTCATTGCACTCTCTTCCAAGAATAAGCTTGGTTTTTATGATGAAACATACTCTGAACCTGATGCTTCTTCTACTGACTTCAAGCAGTGGAATCGTTGCACTGATATGGTTATATCGTAGATCTTGAATTCTCTATCCAAGGACATAGCTGAAAGTGTCCTTTATTCAAAAACTGCAAATGCAATTTGGAAAGAACTTGAGGTTAGATTCAGACAATCCAATGGTGCTCAACTTTATCAATTTCAAAAAGGGTTGAGTGACCTAGTGCAGGGGACCTCTGATACAGCAGGATACTATACAAAGGTAAAAAAGATTCGGGATGAGTTAGATACCTTGAATAGTTGTCTGCACTGCACATGTAAATGTAATTGTGGAGGAAAGTCAAAAGCTTTAAAGTCTTTTCAAGATGGTAGGCTAATCGAATTTTTCATGGGACTTAATGATGCATACACAGCTGTAAGGAGTAATATTCTGATGCTTACCCCTCTTCGTAGTATCAATCAAGCCTATTCTCTTCTCATTCTCTCTTTAATCCAGCTTCTCTAAGTTCTGGCCTAGTTTATGGAAATCAATCAATTTTTCAGTCTTATTCAGCCTGTAACAACCTCAAGAAAGACATTGTCTCTCATTCAGTTTCTTGCTCTGCTCGGGTAAACTCTAATGTAAGCCTGTGGCACAAAAGGTTGGGGCATATGCCTCTGTCCAGCATGCAAAATATAACCAGTTTTTAATTTCCTTCTCTTGTCAAGTTTAATCATCCTTGTGATATATGTTGTCAAGCTACCTTTTCAGTCAAGCAATATTAACATAAATTTAAAATTTCAACTAATTCATGTCGATACTTGGGGACCTTACAAAATCCCAACTCATGATGGTTATAAATATTTCTTGACTATAGTAGATGACTATAGTAGGGGAACTTGGACTTATCTTTTAAGAACAAAAAATAATGCTTTTCCCGTTTTGAAATCCTTTCTAGCAATGGTAGAAAGACAATTTGCAACTAAAGTTAAAATCATTCGTTCAGATAATGCTTTTGAATTGGATTCAAGATCCATTCTTTCAAGTTTTTTATCTTCTAATGGATATCCTTCATCAAACCTCTTGTGTTGCTACACCACAACAAAATGGAGTTGTCGAACGAAAACATAAACATCTTCTAGAAACATGTAGGGCTCTATTATTTCAATCTAATCTCTCCACTATGTATTGGAGTGATTGTTTGTTAACTGCAACTTTTTTAATAAATCGTTTTCCCTCTAGAGTTCTTAATTTTAAAACGCCTTTTGAAATTCTTTTTGGGAAAATTACAACTTATGCTTTTCTATGGTGTTTTGGTTGTCTAAGTTATGCCTCTACTCTACCTCATCACAAGTCAAAACTTGAATCTAGATCAGTGATGTGTTTTTTTTTAGGATATCCTTTTGGAAAGAAAGGATACAAACTGTTGGATCTTAACACCAAAACCATCTTTATCTCTAGAAATATAGTTTTTATGAGGATATATTCCCCTTTTCCCCTGTTTCACTTGAACCTGCCATTTTTCCTAAAGAATTTTCCATTGTACAAGACCAAACCCAACTTTTCCCTCAGTCTGATAACCAACCTTCTTCAGAATCAGATCTTAATCCTCCTCCCCCTCTATCCACAACAACACTTAGAACAACTCCTACTTCATCTCCTACATCTAGGTCCAATTCATCTCCGTCTTCTATTCCTCTTCAACCTAAACTAAGGAGATCTACTAGGGAACACAATACACCAACTTATTTGACAGATTATATATGCAATGCCGTATATTTGATTGATCTAACCAATTCTTTTTTTGCAACACCAGTCTCACCTACTACTATGACTTTCACCGACCTCTCTCTATCCAATCAACCTCTTCTAAAATTTATCTCTCATATCATTGAACCTACAAGTTTCTCTCAAGTAGTTTTACATCCCAGTTGGCAGGATGCAATGGCAAAAGAACTTCAAGCCCTCGAGACCAACCAAACCTGGGAAGTGGTTGAACTACCAAGAGGCAAGAAACCTTTACCTTGTAAATGAATCTATAAGGTTAAATATAGATCTGCTGGAAGTATTGAAAGGTTCAAAGCTCGACTAGTTATACGAGGAGACATACAAAGGGAAAGAATAGACTATAATGAGACTTTTAGTACAATGGTGAAAATGACTACTGTTAGATGCATTTATCCATTACAGTCAAAATGCATTGGAAATTATGTCAATTAGATGTCAATAATGCTTTTCTTCATGGTGATCTACAGGAAGAAGTATACATGAGATTTCCACTAGGTATGGTTTCATCTTCTACTAATCATGTGTGCAGATTAAAAAAGTTTTTATATGGACTCAAACAGTCTTCACGACAGTGGTACGCAAGACTCACTGGATCACTCAATTTCAAAGGCTATTCCCATTCTCTTAATGACTATTATTTATTTTTCAAAAAGACAACTTTTGGAATTTCCATTGTGGCTGTTTATGTCGATGACATACTTCTCACTGGTGACGACCCTACAGAACTTTCTAATCTAAAGGATTTCCTCAATTCCAAATTCAAAATCAAAGATCTTGGCAAAGCTAATTACTTTTTCGGAATGGAAATAATACGAGAAAAATAGGGACTAATTATCAGTCAAAGAAAGTTTAACTTAGAGCTTCTTTCTGAGTTTGGTGTTCTCGGTTCACGGCCAGCCTCCTCTCCGCTAGATCCTATTTGCAAGCTTCGATCCGATGTTGGTGAACCTCTGCACGATCCAACCATCTACAGGCGACTCTTGGGCAAACTCAATTTTTTAACCCATACTCGCCCTGACCTCTCATTTGCAGTTCAACATCTGAGCCAATATATGCAAAGCCCACGTCGACCTCATTTTGATGCTGGGATACATTGTCTAAGATATTTGCTATCTTCACCAGGAGTTGGGCTCTTTATGAAATCAGACCCTTCTTTTTCATTAATGGCTTTTTACGACTCGGATTGGGGGTCTTGTCCGGACTCTTGTCGTTCAGTCAGTGGCTTTTATATCAATCTCGGTGGCTCTCCTTTTTCATGGAAATTAAAGAAACAATCTTCAATTTTACTCTCTTCTACCGAGGCCCAGTACCGTTCTATGAAGAAGGTCGTTGCTGAACTAACATAGCTTGTATGCCTTCTCACAGATCTCTCCTTTTCCCCAAGTTTACCAGTTTCTCTACATTCAGATAGTCAGGTCGCCATTCACATAGCAAAAAAATCTTGTTTTCCACGAACGAACAAAATACGTGGAAATCGATTGTCACTTCGTCCGTCAACAGTACCTCGCCGGACAGATCTCTTTATCTTTTGTTGCGTCAAAATCCCAATTAGTCGATGTCTTCACTAAACCTCTTTCTGGACCTCTACACAGCGCGATCGTTTCTAAGTTGGGGTTGATTTCTCGCCCCGCCAACTTGAGGGGGGTGTTGGAATGTTGGACCGAAATTGTGTACAAAAGAACCCTAAACACAGTTTTGGATATGAAGGAGACGACACAGTCGAAGAAGAAGAAAGAGAGAGACAGGTTTTACCAGCAACTTAAAAATACACGTTAATAATATTTTTAAGGTAGATAAAAAGTCCCCCTTTTAAGTGTTCAAGTGAATGTGTTTTACCTCCCTTGATGTTAATAATACATGTGTGACCTCACATACAATGATGTAGGCACGGTAGATAAAAAGTCTTTCACAGAAAGTTGACTGCTGCACTGTTCCTATACTGTAGCGTATGCATGCAGCAACTTTCCAGCTGGAGAGTTGACTTCGCATAATCACCTCGGGAATTGGTAGGGACCTGTTCCCTCAGTTGTTCCTTCTACTTTGAAAAGTTGAGCCATATCCCAAGCTGGAACCTTGTGATCTTAAGGTCTTGTAAATGTGTAAGTGGTTTCTTATCTGGTTCTGGATAGTAAGTTTGTTAGATCATCAAAACATTAAACAAAGTACTTATGACCAGGGTACTTGTAACCTATCAATTTCCCCCTTTTTGATGATGACAAACTCATAATTGAAAATCCCATAAAGAGCAATATAGAACCAGACAGTGAACTAGAAAGACTTTAAGTTTCCCCCTGAATTTTTGCATTCCCCCTTAATCTGTATCTGAACCTCTGTGAGTTCCCCCTGAATCTGTATTTTCCCCCTTCAGATTATTATTCAATTATGCTATTTTTTATTCAATTACAAATTAGTTAAATCTTCCCCCTTTTGGCATCATAAAAAGCATATAACAAGTAAGCAGCAAAAAGAAGTCTAGCGGGGTTAACTCATGCCACTTGTGTTCACACAACATGATAGAAAAACAGAGACAAAAGAGCAGTAGCATAAAAAGCAAAAGGAAACTACTTGCATTAACCAAATTTGGACCTTTACAAGTGAGAGAAGAAATTATTGTTATCATCCATAATTTCAAAACAAAAAAAATTACTAGAAACAATACAAAGCATCACCAAAAATAACTAAGAAGATGGACACTGCAAACTTGACACTGAGGGGACATCCTTTAGGGGACACTGAAGGAAGGGGGCTTGGAAGTGGAAGCAAGGGTTTTGAGGACAAGATCCATGCGAGCATTCACAGAGATTTGCTCATTGAGCAGTCTTTCTTTCAGGTCCTCCAACTGTTTCCTGAGCTCAGCTTTCTCCTTTGTTAGGCATGCAATCTCTGAGCTGTGAGAACTACTAGAACTAGGTGCCTCTTGTAACTGACTGAGCTTACTCTCAAGAATCGCGTTCCTAGCCTTCAACTTCCGGATCTCCTCTGTGGCACTTTTCTGAGCATTTATCAGTTGAGAGATAGTGGAAGGGCTTCCAACTCTTTCGACCTTGTCGATACACTCACACTCCTCAAGAGTGATTTTTGAAAATGATTGCTTTTTAGTGCCAACTTTGTCCTATCCCAGAGGGCACTTTGAAGAACTCAAAGACCTTTGTGAGAATAAACCCATAAGGTAGCCCAGGATTCCCATCCTTAAAGTTTGCCACCTTTTGCATATGCTCAATCATTATGCCAAGAAAATTGACGGTGGTAAAGTTATCCAAGGCTTACATAAGAAACAAGTCAGCTTTGGATGCAATAGATCTTCTCTCAGTGCGGGGAAGCAACACTTTGTTAACTATCTCGAAAAGCAATTGATGTACTGGAAGGAGCGCCTTCTTATGCACATGTTCCCCATGATGGATTGCCTTGTCCTTGACAATGGCATTTCTTAAGTTTGACATGCAGGGAACCTGAACAGATGACAGTCCTTCAGCAGGAACACCCAAAATTGACTCCAATAAGGCAGAGTCCATCACTAAGTCCACCCGATTTATCAACACACAAATTTAATCACCCTCTACTGTGAAGAGGTCGGTATACAAGAAGTACGTACCTCCTCCTCATACACTTTGGGGACATCATTTGTAAACAAATTAGTCCATTGTTGGAAATCACAAATATCCACTAACTGTCTCATCCCAGCAAGTTCTAGAATGTCAGAGGCAAATATGCGGCCCCATAGTACTTTCTAATTTCTCAACTTCCTTTTCTCAAAACTCATATACTTACCATCTTTTGCTTTCTTGATGGTACCAGACTCCTTATCATCATCCATTTTTCTTTTTACCGACTTGTGAAGAGATTCCCTTCTTCACTGACTTTTTATGCATATGTTCACTAGATTTTTCCACTTCTTCATCATTAGACTTGTCACCACTCTCTTTCATTATCTTGTCACCAGAATGTTTCACTGGAAGCAGCATCACCACTTTTGGAAGGACTTTCAGCATTTGTAGACGTGTGTCTTATAGATTGAGAGTGAGAGTGCTTATGCTTCGAGGACTTGTGGGTTAGGGAACTAGGTTCCTCTTCTTCTTCCTCATCCAGATTTACTATAGGGATAGCTTTTTCATGCACAACTTTTGCATCCTTTACCAGCCTTCTCGTTCTCTTACTCCTTAGACTTTTCTTTGAGAGTAGGCTCTAGAGCCTCCTTTTTCTGCAACCGTGTAGTGGATTGCTTAGATATTGGATATGGAGTTTCAACCAGCTTACACCTAGACCTAATAAACTAGAAATCACCAAATCATCTGCATCTTCTTCACTATCAAACTTCATTTCAGGAACCATCATATTCATAGGCTCAGCATAGAAATGGGTAGAAGGAGCAGGATCAATACTGACCTGGGGAGATGAACCGTGACCTGGATCCTTTGTGGAGGGATCAGGTTCATCA
Source organism: Nicotiana glauca (assembly GCA_026770625.1). Classification (NCBI taxonomy): domain Eukaryota; kingdom Viridiplantae; phylum Streptophyta; class Magnoliopsida; order Solanales; family Solanaceae; genus Nicotiana; species Nicotiana glauca. Next base: position 149,277 of record MU771025.1, on the reverse strand, counting down.
CTTGGGATACAAGTAGTTTCATCTTGAGTCTATTGTACAAATACAACAAGTGCTACCCATTCTTCTGTGGACTAAGGCTCTTCCCCCTGAGACTCAGAACCTTCTCCACCTTCCTCTATAACAACCCCTTCTGAAGCAGTGGAGAGCATATTTTCTATTCCCTTCTTTTCTTGTGAAGCTTCAACAAAAATAGGAGTGATACCTGTAGAATCACAGCCTGTCATGGTTGTCTTAGTCTTTTCAGGACTAATCACAGAATTTTCACTAGAGCGCCCAACCATGGAGCGAGTTAATGTTTCCTAAACAAGGTTCCCTTGTTTACCTGTTCACCATGTTCACTCTGTTTGACTGGTGAGACTGGAGGAGGAAAAACATTCTCAATCTTACTCAGATAAGAATCATAATTGGAGTGGATAGGAGAGGGAGTGAAGTGTGCAGGAGACTCTATTTTAGGGTTTGGACTAATGGTTGTGTTGGGGGAGGAGTCTACCGCTGGAATGCTGACTAGTGTGGACTCAATGACAATATTGTCGGGTACACTAGAGGTTGGTTGAGTTTCAGACATGGTGAAATTGTACACGAGGGGTTTGTCGATTAAGAAGAGAGAAGGCAAAGAAGAGGTTTTGAATTTGGAAGTGAAGGGTTATGATGTTGATTTATTTATGATGAGGGACCGATTCTGAAGTGGCGGCAAATATTCGCTTGGGGAGTTGTATCATTCTAAAAAGGTGTGACGCTTTGGATGAAAAGACACAACTTAAAGAAACTAACACACTGATGATGTGGCATTATTTTTGTCCATTTTACATTGTGTATGAAAGAACAAAGAAGCTACTAACCTGTATTAAGAAAACTAGGTTCCCTGACAGGTCTGGCAAGTGAGTTTAACCCCTTTTCCCAGCATGCACTGCAGCAACTGCTCTGTAGTCATCATGCGTGTCTACCTATAACGGTATAGAGGTAAGTTAGACTTGGCTAGAAAACACCTTAGCTAACTTTTACCTGTATATGACTTTCATAACCAATCATGAACAACCAAGTCCTCAGTTGGGTTTTATCATCCCCAGTGCAAGGCGATTTTTCTCAGAATATTTTCTTCTCAGGGCTTTCGCAAAGATGTAAGCAACTTGGTCTTCAACAATCAATGTATTATTACCTCTTGAGTTGGATCTTCCAATTTGCTGCTTGATCCATAACATTTGAGCACAGCAAGAGGCAGCTGCTACATATTCTACTTTAGCTGTTGAGAATGCCATTGAATTTTGCTTCCTTGAATCTCATGAGACAAGACATAAACCTAGAGAATGTCCCATTTTAGACATGCTATTCCTTCCAACTTGAAGGATAGTAGATAACCAGGTCCTGTCAGTAGCCTTCAGATGAGACTTCTTTGGATTTGACTGAAACCTTGCACATAGCCCCACTCTGAACATGATGTCTGGTCTGCTTGCAGTGAGATAAAGGAGTGATCTAGTGATGTCTCTATGCATATTTTGATTTATAGGATAACCAGGTTTATCCATGTCTAGGTATGTAGCTGTGTCAATGGGAGTGTTGATGACTTGTGATGCTTCAATGTCAAACCTTATTTAACAACTCGATTTTCAACTTTTGTTGTTGTATTCATGGGACCAGGTTCCATGCTGGAATCGATAAGAGTTCTCCATCTTGATCAGTATTTCTGTTCCCTCATGACACGAGTAATTCATGGGGATTCCTTCATCTCTTTTAGCATCAAATTTTCAAAGTTGATCCTTGCTATTGTTGAGAACTTAACAATTGCACGTAGAGATCCTCAAATTAGTCATCAACTTTTGTTACAATGTTTGAAATCCCTCTATAAATTAATATTGACCGGGCCAAATCTTCAAGAGTCATGTTCTTCTTTTCCACAACTCCATTTGATGCGGTGTTCTTGGAGCTGAGAAGTTGAGTAATCCTTCTTTCAATGCAGAATTCATCCACTCTGGCATTATCAAAACTTGTTCCATGATCTGATCTGATACATCCCATATTTCTTTCCATCTATACTTAGATCTTCTTGATAAAAGCCATAATTACTTGAAGGATCTCATCCTTGGTTTTAAGGAATATAGTCCAAGAGGACCTAGGGTAGTCATTCACTGTCAGACATATATATCTTCTTTCTTTCATGTTTGGATCTCTCACTACTCTACATAGATCCATATGAAGAAGATAGAGTGGCCTTGAGTTGCTGACTACCCCTTTTGGGCTTGAATGGAGATTTGACATACTTTCCTTTTGCATAGGCATTGCACACTTTGTGTTCCTTGATACTCTACTTGGTCAGACTACGAACTATGTCCTTCAGGGCCAGTTTATTTTGTGGTGCAAAACTTGCATATCCCATCCTTATGTCCCATAGTTTAGCATTGTCTTCAACAACTCTCAACCAACTTATATCACCACTCTACAGAGGCTCAAGCACATCAACATAAGTATTCTTGTATCTTTTGGCTACAACATCACCTCATTAGTCACATGATTTGAGATTGTGCATATCCTGGACAAGAATTCCACTTTATTTCCCTTGTAACATATCTTCTAACTCCTAAAGTATACCCTTTTTAGGTATTTCCAAAAGGATACACTCTTTCCTTGTAGGGCTTTTAGTGAAGGAAAATTGATCATAGTTTCAGTCATGTGCTTTGAGCAGCCGCTGTCCATGTATCATTGTTGGCTGCTCTCCTTCACTGCTTCCTACACAAGGAAATCAAGGGCTAGATTTAGGAACCAAATGAGTTTGGGTCCCTTGTTATAAGAGAAGGGGTGAATGATTGCTCTTTTAATCCAAATAGGCAGTATGAGTTTCCTATTTGACGGACCAGGTGCTCTAGCAGTAGTTCCTCTCTCAGCAAAGACTTTATTTTTCTAATGAGACTGAACCCTAGTCATGTGGTTTTCCTTGAGGTGCCCTTACCACAATGGGTACATAGACAATTGTCGGTTATAGTAACGTACTTGCTATGAGGGTTGTAGGGAATCTTTTCCCTTTGAAACCCAATCCCCTGCATGTTTCCCCTGTTGTTGGTGTACATGGCAGTGATAGCATCAGAGGACTAGGTCCACTTAAGCGATTTTTCAAGGTCACTCTTTACTTTTCCTAGTTCTTCCTGAAGCTAATTATTTTTCTCAAGCGCATCACACAGACTAGTCTTCACCAAATTTAACTCATTTTCAAGATTAATGTGTGCCTCACTTGCAACTTTCTTTCCCTTTTATGAGATTCCAGGCCTACTTACCATTTTAAATTCCTCAATTGTCTCTTTCAAGTCCACTACCACCACTACTAGGTCATCTCACTCTTGCTCAATGATAGCAACTCTCTCTGTCAAGGTTTCTTTCTCTTTACCTACACACTCAATGGTTTCTTTTAGGTCCACCACAACAACTATTATATCATCTCTTTCATATTATATACTGGCAATTTTCTCATCTAAGGCATTCTTTTCCTTTTTCAGGTTCTCTATTGTTTCTTTCAAATCAATGATAATGACTATTAAGTTATCTCTGGTTTGTTCAGCTTCTCCTAGTTCCACATTTAATGCTTGTTTATCACGTATAAGACTATGGTACGCATCAATTAATACATTTTTTAATGACATGAGCTTTTTAGGAGAGTAAGATTTCAGATTTCTCTGAACATCCAAAAAATTTACCTCATCACTGTTGTCTTCTTCATCATCATCAGATTGAGCCATTAAAGCAAATATTGAATCATACTTAGTTGTTGCGTTATTGTCGGGTTATAGCATGGGGATGTGACTTGTTCTTTGCAATTGTTCCCTTCCTTGATCATGTTATACATGCTTAGACTTGTTAATTGTTAAATTGATCATTCTTATCATTCTTATGAGATTGTGTGATAATTGAGTATTGATTCCAAGTTGAGGATTGGTATTGTGGAACCATTGTTGAAGTAAGACTTTTGGTATTTTCTTTGATGAAGATGATAGTAGGTTAAGGATGAGGGGAAGGTAAGGAACGTAAGATGACAATTTGGGGTCGATTGGAGTGGTGGCCGCCAGTCAGTTGGTTTGGGGATTGAGAGGTGACCAGGTTTAGGTACAGAGATGAGAGGGAGTGAGACATGTGAAGAATCAGAGTGTCTCTTAGGGTTTGGGGGGGGGGAGGGAGTGGGGGATTTCGGACATATATACGGGAAAGGGGAGAGGAGTGCCTAACCGTTAGATTGGGATTTGATGAACGGTGAGGATGAAACTGGGGCTAACGGGTTTGTTTTGGTTTAGGGGGAAATCGGACCAGGTAATAGGAAAATTGGGCTTGGGGCGGAATCGGGTTTCCAATGGGGAATGGTTCAAATGCTGGCCCAATTCGGGCTAAAAAAAGATCCCCAAAGTAAAGCTTCTCTATCTTCTTTTAAATTTCATTTTTAGCCAACTAATTAAACTATTATAATAGGTAAACTAAAATTGGAAAACTAACTACTTTATCTAAATTAACTAATTACTTAACTTGCAATGTGCACTGAATGAAAGAAATTACTAATTTCAAACTAAAACCTAAAATATAAAAATAACTATTATATCTTTTTTTTGTTTGATAATGTATTTAATTAATGTAATTAAATCCTAACTGCAATTAAGATATAAAATCCTTACGGTATGAAAAATTAAACAATTTTTACGGGCTTTTTTATAATTTAAAATACTTCTTAATATGCATGAACAAAGTAAATAAATGAAAAAGAAATTGGATAAAAATAAATAAAAATATCTACAATTATATGAAATAATTTAAAAACTATTTTGGAATATTTTTTAGGAGTAATTTGCATTAGGGAAAAAATTACGTTCTCACAACTCTCCCTCTTTGCTCGGTAACACGAAAAGTTTTCAGGCAATGATAAAGTGATCAATTACGAGCATCTTTTGCCCGCTTGATACACCATAAGAAACATTTTTAAAAATTTTGACCGAACATTGCTTCGGAGGTTGCCTACATATCCTTGGCTATAAAGGAATCTGGTCAGTGTAGTTCTAGAAATTTTGGTAGCTGGGACTATCAAAAAGCTGTGATTTCACTGTTGTTCCTGCTTGTTGAACTCCTTATTATGCCAAAATCAAAATGAAAAAGAAACTAAACAAGCCCATTAGCTATGAATTACAAGATTCATATACATATAAGCCTTCTGAAACTTGATCTTGAGTCTTGACTGGCTCTTCACGTAGACTCTGATTTGAATCTTGATGCTTGCTAGCTCCAGGTGCTAGTTCATTCTTTTACAACTTTTTTTGATAGAGATGGTAAAAGCGATGCTCGTGATTTCAGTCATGTCTTGAGCGACCCAGTCTAGAAGGAGTTCATCCGGTATTCCATGTTTCAATGCTCTGAAAATATCATGGTGATCCATCTCATGTGTTGGATTTTATCTCAGTCCAGTTGGACAAAGATCTATCACATGTTAAGGAGCCGGTGGCTATTTTGGACTGGCAGGTTCGAAAGCTGAGGTCAAAGAACTTTCCTTTAGTGAAGGTTCAGTGGAGGGGTCAACTAATCGAGGAGGCGACTGGGGAGATCGAGTATGATATACATAGACATTATCCTCATCTTTTCACCACTTCAGGTATGTCTCTATGGTCGTTCAATGATGAACAATTATTTTAAAAAGGGGAGGATATGACGACCCGGCTTGTCATTTTGAGTGTATTAGCCCCGATCCCCTATTTACTGCTTCTCTCATATCTTTTTTTGCTTATGTTGCTTTTCGGGAGGTTCTGTTTTTGGTTTCAGAGTATTTTGGGACACTTAGTCCCTAAAATAGAAGCTTAAGTTCTACGATTTTGACCATACTTGAAAATGTATGAAGATGGCTCTGGAACGGAGTTTCATCAGTTTCGTTAGCTCCGTTGGGTGATTTTGGATTTAGGGGTGAGTACGAATTGTGTTTTGGAGGTCTATAGTTGAAGTAGGCTTGAAATAGCGAAAGTCGAATTTTTGGGAAGCTTGACCGGAAGTGAAATTTTTGATATCGAGGTCGGATTTAGATTTCGGAAGTTAGCGTAGGTCCATAATGTCGAATATGACTTGTGTGCAAAATTTGAGGTCGATCGAATGTGGTTTGATAGGTTACGGCTTTAGGTGTAGAAGTTTTAAGTTTCAAAGTTCATTAAGTTTAGATTTGAGGGTGATTTGTGTTTTTGTTGTTATTGATGTGTTTTTAGGACTCGACTAAGTTTGTATGGTGTTTTAGGAATCGTAGGTATGTCTGGTTGAGGTCCCAGGAGTCTCAGGTTGATTTGGGGTGGTTAACGGAACATTTTGGACATAGTAGAGATTACAGATTTCTTGTGTTCTTCAGTTCTGATTTCCTTCTACGCGTTCGCGACAGGAGCCCCACGTTCGCGAACAGGAATTGGAGGCAGGTGGGATTTTGTGCTTCCCTTTTGCGATGGATGTCCCGCGTTCACGAAGCACTGAGGTAGTTGGTCTACGTTTTCGCGATGGAGGTCCCGCATTCGCGTAAAGGAATTGGCCAATTAGGTCCCCAGACCCTTTTGCCTTACGCGTTCGCGATGTTGGTCCCGCGTTCCCGTATGGTCTAGTTGATTTATTCTTCTCATTCACAATAATGACATTGCATTTGCGATGAAGTATTTCTGGGCTGGCTTAAGTTTCTCTTCACGAACGCGAGGGTTCTTCCGCGTTCGCGAAGAAGGAATGATTGGGCACTATTAAACATTTCATAATCGCGAGTTTGGCGATTTTGATCAAAACTTGAGATAGAGAGTTCGGATTTGGACGAGATTTTGAGGGATTTTAAGAGACATCGATTGGGTAATGATTCTTCTCATGTTTTTGGTTATATCCCACTAGTCTATCATTAATTCCATCCTTTGATTTCGGATTTGGGTTGAAAAGTTTTGGAAAAATGGAGAAATTTTTCAACTAAGTTTTTGAGTTTTGATTGAGATTTTAATATTGGATTTGGATAGTTTTGGTACGAGTGAACCCGTGAGTGAATGGTGTTCATATTTTGTGACTTTTACCCGATTTTGAGACGTGGGTCCGGGTCAACTTTTTGGGGCGATTTTCTAATTTCTTGCTTAAGCCTTGATTTCATTACTTAGATTAGTTTTTTCTAGTTATATTTATGGTATGTAATTGCTTTTGACTAGATTTGGGCGATTCGGAGTCGCATAATCGTGAAAAGGCATTGTTAATGATTGATTGGGCTTGGTTCGAGGTATATGGAGCACCGTGTACGTGAGGTGAAGAGTGCATACATGTTCTATTTGCTGCAAAATCAAACTTTTACTGAATAATAACATGTTTCATCTTAATTGAGTTATACTAGCATGTGTAGTTATCCTGTTTAGCCTAGTATCGCATGTCTACGTGTCTTAAATACTTATCTGAAGTCTGTGCAACATGCTTAGTGGTTTTCCTACTTTTTCTTTGACGCGTCCTTGCTCTAAATTGTAGGATTTTCTTGCTGTAATTGTTATTTTCATTGTATGAATTGTAAATTTACTTAGGGACTATGAAACACTATCTCGGAAGATCCCGCGGCATATTTACTTTACGACTATGTGACGGTATACTAGGAGATCCCCCTGTAATTACTTTTGGGACTACGAGACGGTATCTCGGGAGATCCATACTATATTGTTCCTGTGTACTATACTGTTATTCTTCAGTGATTTTCTTTTTTGGTAAATTCTAGTCTATTATTACATTCGATATTTATACTCTGCCTTATTTATTATATATATATATATATATATATATATATATATATATATATATATATATATATATATATATACATACATATATACCAGTAGGGCCCTGACCTGACCTGACCCCGTCACTACTTGACAAAGTTCAGGCTTAGTACTTACTGGGTACCATTGTGGTGTACTCATGCTACTCTTTTGCACATATTTCATGTGTAGATCTAGGTACCTCCTATCGGCCTTGCTATTAGTTGTGTACTTGCTGATATTCCGGAGACTTCAAGGTACATCTGCCCGCGTCTGCAAACCTCGGAGTCCTCCTCTATCCCTTTTGTGTTGTTCCTCTTTTACTTCTTCTAGTTGCTGATGTACAGAAATGTCACGACCCAACCCCCGGTCGTGATGGCGCCCAACACATTGCTAGGCAGGCCCGACCTTTCATCAATATTCCCGACTTAAACAAATAATTAATTTCAAACTCAAACAACAAGTACTAAACTGCTTTTACAAAATCCGGGAAATAACAATGAAATAACTGGAAATTTAACAAAATACTAAAATAAAAATACCTAACTAGAACCTGGTGTCACGATCATGAGCCTCTAATATAGAGTATCTCCTAATACAAGTCTGTCTACAAAAGTGCGGAAATAAAGAGTAAAGATAGGATGGAGAGATCAAGGCTGCGAACGCCATGCAGCTACCTCAGGGAGTAATGTGAGTACTCCGACCCAGTGAGTAATAAACATAACTAATGGCTGAAGATAAGAAATCACAAAAATAATGCAAAGTAAACTATAACTAGCAGCCCAGACAATTAACAGTGAAATAACAGGTCAATGCAATAACAGTACAGGAAGAACTATGCCAGATATACAGATAAATAATGATGCATGAATGCAATGCAACACATATAATGGTACATCCCAGTACCCGCTGCGGCGTACAGCCCGATCCGTTTAACATCGACGACGCTCACTAGAGGTGTGTACAGACTCCGGAGGGGCTCCTACAGCCTAAACGAAAATAATCAGCCATCTCGTGGCTCCAATATTCATATAATACCGCTGTGGCGTGCAACCCGGTCCATGTCCAGTCCAGAATGTTCACGCAAGCCACACGGGCAATGTCAAATAACAGTTCTCAGCTCAGGATATCAATAAAATAGTATTTTTGTTTTTAAATCTTGGAAAATGACTGAGTATTCAAAACAATATTTGTACTTCGGACTGAAATCCAATAATATGTCATATAATGTGAGAAACAATGATAGAATCCCTGAAGGATCCAAATAATCGGCACAAAGCCCAAATGTATCAATGAAATCCAAGTAGATGATTATCAAACAAGTCTTAGTCGAAAACACAGTAGGAATACCGCTCGAGACGGACCAAGTCACAATCCCCAATCACAAACGATCCCGCACTCGTCATGAGTGCGTGTCTCGCCTCAATATAGCGTTACAATGCGATATTCCGGGGTTTCAAACCCTCAGGTCATCATTTACATCTATTACTCACCTCAAGCCGGCCCATAATCTAGCTCGCTATGCCTTTTCCCCTCGAATAGACCTTCTCGCACGTCGAATCTGATCAAAACCACAAGGAATGCGTTACAATAGGCTAAAGGAACATAACCCAATCAAAAAGACTCGAAAAATATCAAAAATCACGAAGTTGGCAAAAACCCGAGCCCCGGGCCCACTTCTTGAAAAATTACAAAATTCACATCACCGGATTCCTCGTCTCGCCACGAGTCCATACATATCAAATTTACCAAAATCGGAGTTCAAATGCCCCCTCAAATCCCGAATTTTCATTTCAAAAACCAAGCCCTAGTTCTTCCAATTTTTACACAAATTTCCAAGAATTAAAGGTTGATTCTTCAATAAAATGACGTTTCTAGGTCACGAGACTCACCTCCAATCAATCCCCGCCAAAACCCTCTTCAATTTCACCCAAAAAGCTCTCAAGGTGGTCAACAATGGAGGAAAAATGAATAGACTCGCGGATAAAATATTCAAATAAAACCCTTTCTGCCCAGGTGCATTACTCTACGCGAACGCGGTCAAGACCCACGCGTTCGCGATGACCAAAAAATATTGACCACAAATTAACCCTATGCGAACGCGGCTCCCAGCGTGCGAACGCGACCCTTCAGAACTTCCAACTACGCGAACGCATAGCTACAGACGCGATCGCGAAGAACAAATACTCAGGCCCTCACTTCCTTCAATGCGAACGTGTGACACCAAACGCAAATGCGGAGCTTCGCCTTTCAGTACTACGCGAACGCGACCAAGGAGATGCGAACGCGAAGACCATTTTCTAGGCCTCTCAATTTTCCTCTACGAGTTCGCGACTCTCCCCCCGCGAACGCGATGCACAAATCCTCTGCAACACCATAGCTGAAAAACCTGCAACACTTTAAGTCCAAAAAATGGTCCAATTGACCACCCGAAATCACCCTGAGGCCCCTGGGACCTCAACCAAAAGCACCAACATATCCTAAAACGTTATTCAAACTTTTTCCAATCTTCAAAATACATCAAACACCGCTAAAACTATTAAATCACATCGGATTCAAGCCTAAGTTTCTTCAAAACTTCCGAAATACGCATTTGATCAAAAACCCGACCAAAACACCTCCGAATGACCTGAAATTTTGAACACATATCCAAAATCACCTAACGGAACTACTACAACTCTCGAAATTCCATTCCGACCCCTGGATAAAAATCTCTCCTACCAACCGGAATTCACCAAAATACTAACTTCGCCAACTCAAGCCTAATTCTACACCAGACCTCCATAATCAATTCTGATCGTACTCCTAAGTCACAAATCATCCCACGAAGCTAACCGAATCACCAGAATTCACATCCGATCCTTCTAACTCAATAGTTAACATTCGGTTGACTTTTCCAATATAATCTTTCCTTAAAGAGACTAAATATCTCATTTCCTACCAAAACCAAACCAATTCGACTCTAACTCACCAAATGCCGATAATGAAACATGAATAAGTGATAAACGGGGAAAACGGGGCAGTAACACATGAGACGACTGGCCGGGCCGTCACATCCTCCCCAACTTAAACAAACGCTCGTCCTCGAGCGGGTCAAGAATCATACCTGAAGTCTCAAATAGATGAGGATATCTGCTCCGCATCTCCTGCTCGGTCTCCCAGTAGCCTCCTCCATGGGCCAACCTCTCCACTGCACCTTCACTGAAGCTATATCCTTTGATCTCAACTTTCGAACCTGATGACCCAAAATAGCTACTGGCTCCACATCATAGGTCAATTCATCATCCAACTGAACCGGGATGAAGTCTAACACATGAGACGGGTCCCCAACATACATCCGGAGCATAGAAACATGGAATACCGGATGAACCCCCGACAAGCTGGGTGGCAAAGCAAGCATATAGGCCACCTCCCCAATCCTTCTAAGTACCTCAAAAGGCCCAATGAACCGGGGACTCAGCTTCCCTTTCTTCCCAAACCTCATAACGCTCTTCATGGGCGAAACCTTCAACAAGACCTTCTCGCCCACCATATAAGATACATCCCAGACCTTCCGGTCCGCATAACATTTTTGACGCGACTGAGCTGTACGAAGTCTCTCCTGGATCACTTTCACCTTCTCTAAGGCATCATGGACCATCTCTGTCTCCAATAGTCTAGCCTCGCCGGACTCAAACCAACCAACCGGAGATCTACACCGTCTCCCATAGAAGGTCTCATACGGTGCCATTTGAATAATGGATTGATAGCTGTTGTTGTAAGAAAACTCTGCAAGTGGCAAGAACTCAGCCCAAGAACCTCCAAAATCAATGACACAGGCACACACCATAGTTCGCTCGGACTGCCTGTCCGTCTGAGGATGAAATGTTGTGCTCAGCTCCACCTATGTACCCAACTCTCGCTGAAAAGTTCTCCAAAACTGGGAAGTAAACTGAGTACCCCTATCTGAGATAATAGAATCTGGGACCCTATGCAACTGTTCAATCTCCTAGATGAAAATCCTTGTCAGTCGCTCCGAAGAATAGGTAGTACACATTGGAATGAAGTGCGAAGACTTGGTCAGCCGATTCACAATCACCCAAATCGAATCAAACTTTCTCGAGGTACGAGGGAGACCACTCACAAAATCCATAGTAATCCTCTCCGACTTCCACTCTAGAATATCCATATGCTGAAATACACCACCGGGCCTCTTATGCTCATATTTGACCTGCTGACAGTTGAGACACCAAGCTTTATAACTCACAATAACTTTATTCATTCTCTTCCACCAGTAGTGCTTCCTCAAATCCTGATACATCTTCACGGCACCCGGATGAATGGAATACTGCGAGCTGTGGGCCTCCTCTAATATCAACTCCCGAAGCCCATCCACATTGGGCACACAAATTCGGCCCAGCATCCTCAACACACCATCATCATTGTTGGCCCAAGATCATTTAAAGTTTTGAAGAATGAAAAATGAACTCAGTGAAGGACCAGGTTCATCTTAGGAGACACAATTACTATGGCCCACACACATGAGATGCACGTGACGAAAATAAGTCCTTGGGCTCAAGCAGTAATATCTTGACGAATATCTTCTGAACTGATCGAAAAGATTGCATATAGGATAAAGAGTTGAAGTCTCCTTATGAAAAGAGAATTACACCCGGATCAATAATAAGGATTAGGAGTTAAGTTGTTCTTGGACTCGAATTGACAAAGGATCCACAATTCGAGTTCTTATCAAACTCTGGTTACTAACTCTATAAGTATAATGATTGTTCTCTTTTACAGGTGATTGCACATACACTGAAGTCAAACATAATTGAGAGCAAAAGAGCAAGTCTGTTTTGCAAGCAATATATGTGAGATATAAGTGTGCACGCCTGAAGCTACTTGAACGAGATAGAAGAACCAGTTCCATTGTGTTTATTCTTATTCTAGTTCAATTGTAGTAGGTGTTTCTATTTGTACCTTTCAGCTTATTTAAAAGCAATTATATTAGGTACTTTGAGTATTCAAGTTAGAGTTAACTTGAAAGTGTCTCAACAGTTAAGGGTGTGTGCTATACTGGGATTAGAGTTAATCCTTAGGTTTACAAAGAGTTTTGTAAATGTTGTTTTTGGCTCATTGA
>MU771025.1:102819-135949 GCA_026770625.1 Nicotiana glauca | reverse complement strand
TGTATTCTTTATTTCTGTATTTTAATTCCGCAAACAGTAGAAGTTAGAACACCTAGAAGAACCAGGTTCTTCTAGTGCAAAAATTAGGTACCACACAAATCACCCCCCTCTTGTGTGGCATTGACGTCTAAAACATCAATTGGTATCAGAGCAGGTTATCCTTGAAGAGGATAAAACCTTAGGAAAAGATAAAAAATGAGTGCACCAGCTGGGAACTGGGAAGGGAAATCCACTGCCAGACCTTCACTTTTCAATAGTTTGTATTACTCTTGGTGGAAGAACAGAATGAGAGATCATATCATAGGGGAAAACTATGAACTTTGGGATATAATTACTGATGGTCCCCTAGCTACCACTAAGAAGAATGCATAAGGAATTGATGTGCCAAAAAGAAGGGCTGATTGTACTGCTGAGGATCTGAAAAAATGGGAGAAAAATGCTAAAGCCAAGAAGTGGCTAGTGTGTGGTCTAGGACCAGATGAGTACAATAGGATTCAAAACTCTACAACTGCTAAGAAAATATGGGACACTCTACAAGTGGCTCATGAGGAACACCTCAAGTGAAAAGGTCAAGAGGAACTCTTCTGTATTCTCAATATGAGAATTTCACTATGAAGAAATGAGAAACTATCCAGGAGATGTATACTAGATTCACTGTTCTGACTGAGCTTGAATCTCTTGGAAGGACCATCCTTGAAGAAGACAAGGTTGAAAAGATTTTGACAAGAGTTCTACCAGTCACTTGGGAAAGCAAGATCACTGCCATTCAGGAATCCAAGAATATTGCTACCCTTAGGCTGGATGAACTAATTGGGAACTTAACAGCCTATGAAATAAGGAGACAAACAATGAAGATGGATACCCCCAAAAAGGAGAGAAGTTTAGCTCTCAAAATCACTGAAGGTGCAGATTTGGAAGATGATGAAGTAGCCATGATCACTAGGGATTTCAATAAGTATCTGATGAGAGGAAAGGGTGCTTCAAGAAGTACAAACTTCAACAAAGCAAGACCTATGGAGAAACAGACCAATGAAGGCTGCTACAAGTGTGGTAAGACTGATCACATTATCAAAAATTGTCCTCAATGGGAGATTGAGTGGAAGAAAGAAAGAGCTGAAAGAAGAAACAGGAAGAAGGAACTTGTTCAACCAAAAAGAAACAAAGGTTCAACGAAGGCTATTGTTGCTGCTTGGGGAGAAACATCTAATGAGGACTCTCAAGATGAAGCTGAGGGGGATCAAGCTCTAATGGCCATTGGAGAATCAGAGGATGAACAAGAGTTAAGTATTCATCATCTTAAAGATAAGATCAACTTCTTGTCTAAATAAAGGCTAGTTGAACTCTTAACAGACTTCATTGATGAGTCTGAGATAATTAATAATGAAAAGGAGGTTCTGTCTAGGGAATGTGTGATTTTAAAATCTAAATGTAAAATTCTATAGTTTAGGGACAATGAGAGGGATAACAAAATTGCTGAGTTGAAGAACCAGGTTCTTGAACTTGACAACAGCGTCCTAGAACTTAGATCTGAAAATCTGAAACTGAAATTAGGAACAGGAAAGAAGATAGCAGATCACACATATCTTACCCTAGAAGAAAATTTAGGAAAAATGAAGGATGAATTATATAAGAAAGATGAATTCATCAAAATCTTAAAAGAAGATCTAGGAAAGGTAAAACATGAACTAGACAGAACTTGCAAGTGTAACAAATCATCTGATGCTCTCTCTTGGTTGCAAGAGCATCATAGCAGTAACAAAAGAGGACTTGGCTATGGAACTCAAGCTCCTAAATGGGATCCAAAAAGCAAGTACCTCACTCTTCCTGAAAATAAAATCTGCACACACTGTGGCAAGACTGGCCATTACAAATATGAATGTAATGAAAAAGAGAAGGCCAGTCAAAGGAACAAGTCTTTATTAAAGAAAAGAATAAATTGCCTGAATAGGCAAGAAGGAATTTAATCCATCCTTTTTCCTATAGAAAGGGACCAAAACTAGTTTGGGTTCCTAAGACTAACCCCTGATTTCATTTTGTAGGTTCAAGTGAAAGGGAGGAGCCTAATATGGTATATGGACAGTGGCTGCTCAAAACACATGACTGGGGACAAGGACCAGTTCCTTTCACTTGAGAACCTAAAAGGAGGTAATGTCTCATTTGGTTATGGAAATAAATATGAGATCATTGGGGTTGGTAAGGTAGGCAAGACCGATTCTCATTCCATAGAGAATGTCTACCTGATAGATGACTTGAAATATAGCCTAATAAGTGCGTCACAACTGTGTGACAGAGGTAACCTTGTAGATTTTACCTCCACCAAGTGCTTTGTGATTAATCTTATCACTGACAAAATTGTTTTGCATGGAAAAAGAGTTAACAATATTTATATTGTAGATTTGTCAACTCTTTCATAAAATGAACTCATATGCTTAAGTGTGTTGGGTAATGATCCCCTCATATGGCACAAAAGACTTGGTCATGCTAGTCTGAATCAGCTAAACAAATTAGTCTCCAAGGACTTGGTTGCAGGTTTACCTAACATCAAGTTCAAGGAAGATAAAGCTTGTGAGGCATGTGCAAGGGGGAAGCAGGTAAGGTTATCCTTTAAAACCAAAAAAATGGTGAGTACGTCCAAGACGTTGGAACTGGTTCATATGGATCTATGTGGTGTAATGAGAACCATGAGCAGAGGTGGAAAGAAATATGTAATGGTGCTAGTTGATAACTATTCCAGATTCACCTGGGTTTTATTTCTAACTTCTAAAGATGAAGCATTTGACATGTTCTCTGCATTTGTTAGAAAAACTCGGAAACAATTAGGAAATCAACTTGCATCCATTAAGTCTGATCATGGAACTGAGTTTGAAAACTCTAAGTTTGCTGAATTTTGTGATGAAAATGGCATAGATCATAATTTCTCTGCCCCTAGGACTCCACAACAAAATGGTGTAGTTGAAAGGAAAAATAGAACTCTTGAGGATATGGCCAGAACAATGTTAATATCTAGCAAATTACCTCACAGTTTCTGGGCAGAGGCTGTAAACACTGCATGCTACATCATAAATAGATGCATGACCACACCACTAGTAGAGAAGACTCCCTATGAGTTACTTAAAGGGAGAAAACCAAATATATCCCATCTTAGGGCTTTTGGTTGCAAGTGCTATGTACACAATAATGGAAAAGAATCTCTAGGAAAGTTTGATCGCAGAAGTGATAAGGGAGTATTCTTGGGATATTCTTCACATAGTAAAGCTTATAAAGTTTATAATAAAAGAACACCGTGTGTAGAAGAGAGTATGCATGTAGTATTTGATGAAACTAACATTCTTTTTGAGAGACAGGAACAAGAAGATGAAGCCATTGGACTAGTTAGAGATCTGGCTGAATCATCAGCTCAAGTCAAAGTGGTTCCTGCAGAAGGAACAGGTGATGGAACAGGTTCATCCTTACAGGGCAACCTGACAGGGGGAAGAAATCAAAAGGGAATTGATATAAACCCCTTAAAGGAACTTGGTCATGAACCTGTTCCTCATCAAATTGTTGAAACATCCAGAAGAAGCCAGATGGTTGTAAAACCTCACAAGTATCAAAGTTCTCATCCAATTGAGAACATTCTCACTGATCCAACTTCTGGAGTCAAAACTAGATCACAATTAAAGAATCTGTGTACTTTTGATGCTTTTTTTATCTATTATTGAACCTAAAAATATTTCTGAGGCTTTGCAGGATGTAGATTGGGTAAATGCAATGCAGGATGTGTTAAACCAGTTTGCAAAAAGTCAAGTTTGGCACCTAGTTCCTAGACCCAAGGACAGATCAGTCATTGGTACCAAATGGGTCTTTAGGAACAAACTTGATGAAGATGGAACTGTCACAAGGAACAAGGCAAGATTGGTAGTCCAAGGCTATAGCCAAGAGGAAGGGATAGACTATGATGAGACCTTAAGACAAGAGGCAATCAGACTCCTCATTGCCTTTGCAGAACATATGGAATTCACTCTCCATCAGATAGATGTCAAAAGTGCCTTCTTAAATGGCTATCTCAAGGAGGAAGTATTTGTGAAACAACCTCCAGGATTTGAAATCAAGGCATGTCCTGAGCATGTGTACAAGCTGGACAAAGCTCTATGTGGGCTCAAACAGGCCCCAAGCGCTTGGTATGAACGACTATCAAAATTCCTACTGGAGCATGGGTACAAAAGAGGTAAAATTGGCAGCACTTTGTTCCTAAGGGAAAAAAGGTAAAGATCTTCTTGTTGTACAGATATATGTTGATGACATAATTTGTGGGGCCACTACTGAAAGGTTGAGTAAAGACTTTGCAAAATTAATGGGAAGTGAGTTTGAAATGAGTATGATGGGTGAACTAAATTTCTTCCTAGGCTTGTAGATCAAACAAAGTCCGAATGGAACCATGATTCGTCAGCAGAAGTATACAATAGAACTAATCAATAAGTTTAAAATGGAAGACTCTAAAGAAATGGATACACCTATTGCAACTTCCACTAAACTAGATGTTGATGAACCTAGTTCATCAGTTGATCAAAAGTTGTATAGGGGTATGATTGGTTCACTCCTGTATCTTACTACCAGCAGACCTGACATTGTTTTCAGTGTAGGACTTTGTGCTCGTTTTCAAGCTAATCCTAAAGAGTCTCACTTGACTGCTATCAAGAGGATATTGAGATATCTGAAGGGGACTACTGAATTGTGTCTATGGTACCCTAAAGGTAGTAATTTCGATCTAGTAGGTTATGCTGATGCTGACTATGCAGGTTTCCTAGTGGATAGAAAAAACACCTTAGGTATGGCTCACTTTCTTGGTTCATGTCTTGTATCATGGGCTACCAAGAAATAAAATTCAGTAGCCCTATCTACTGCTGAAGCTGAGTATGTGGTTGCAGCTTCTTGTTGTGCTCAACTACTATGGATCAAACAACAATTAATAGACTTTGGTATAGAAGTGGGATGCATACCAATATTCTGTGATAACACTAGTGATATAAGTATGACAAAGAACCATGTTCATCATAAAAGGACCAAGCACATAGATGTTAGACACCAGTTCTTAAGAGATAACTATGAGAAAGGGTTCATCTCCATAGAATTTTATGCTACTGATAAACAAATAGCTGACATCTTCACTAAAGCACTGAGTAGAGAAAACTTTGAAAGGAACAGGTTGGAATTAGGGATGATTAAGATCACCTAAAAGGTCCAGTTCAGAATGCACAATAAAAAAAATTGAAAAAAGATGAAAAAAAAATTTGGTTAGGAGTTCTTAATTAATTGTAAATATCTAGACTAATTCTTACTCAATCTCATACTTTGATTAGTATATCCTGTGACATGTATTTATATGAATCCTTAATCTCTTACAAAAGTTTTTCTATTCTGACATTTGAGGCATGATCAAGGGAAGTTTTACTTGAAGAACCTGGTTCATCAGTATATACTCATAAGAAAGTTCAGGTATGTTTCTATACTTTGCACAATTATAAAGATAAAATTATCAACCATGAGCAGAAATCCTAATTACACCAAACTTTCATTAATTCTATCCGTTGAGCATTGAACCAGTTTCATTGTCCTAGGAGTCTAACTAAAATGGGATTTTTCCCTAAAAACTAGCGTTACTCATTTATCTCTAAAGAGACCGGAACTCTAATTTGATTAGAGTTCTTTTTGACCTCTGAAAAAGCTGCCGTTACAGGCTTAATCATGATCCCTATTTAAATACACTCCAAACCCTCTCTCATCACTCATAACCGTCATTCTCTTCTCCAACTCTTATGATAAACCCTTTTCTTCTCCAAAAATACCCAAAATATTTCCAAAAATCACCCGCCATGACCAATCCTTAAGACAATCCTGGAACTCCCCCACCTATTTCCTCTAACACCTCATCATCAACGCCTCCAGTTGAAAGTCCAAAACCCAGATTTCGTAGGCAAAAGATAGTCTGCCTTCTCAATTCATAGGCAGTAAGATAGAACCAGGTTCTTCTAGTGCAAAAATTAGGTACCACACAAATCACCCTCCCCCCTCTTGTGTGGAATTGACGTCTAAAACATCAATCATCAATAGTCACATCTCTGGCATCATCATTCTTGACCCTGTCCTTAAGGATAAGCAAATGCGGATCATCATACTGGCGCTCTCTAATGCGGTCATACAAGGAAGACCGAGAAACCACACAAGCCAACACCCGACTAGGCTCCAAAATGTCTAACCTCACCATCCGATTGGCCAGAGCCTAAACATCAACTGTAAAGGGCCTTTACCCAACTGGAATGTACGCCAAACTACCCATACTCACCGCCTTCCGGCTCAAAGCATCAGCCACTACATTGGCCTTTCCCGGATGATACAGAATGTTAATATAATAGTCTTTGAGTAACTCAAGACACCTCCACTGCCTCAAATTAAGATCCTTCTGCTTGAACAGATGCTGAAGACTGCGATGATCAGTGAATACCTCACAAGATACGCCATATAAATAGTGCCTCCAAATCTTCAAATCATGAACTATAGAAGCCAATTCCAAGTCATGTACATGGTAGTTCTTCTCATGGGGCTTCAACTGATGAGAAGCATATGCAATAACTCTACCCTCCTGCATTAATACACACCCGATCCCAACTCTCGAAGCATCACAATACACCGTATAAGAACCTGAAGCTGATGGCAATACCAATACTAGAGCTGTGGTCAAAAATGTCTTGAGCTTCTGAAAGCTCTCCTCGCACTCATCCAACCATACAAATGGTGCATTCTTCTGCGTTAACTTGGTCAAGGGCGAAGCAATAGATGAAAAACCCTGGACAAACCGGCGATAATAACCCACCAAACTAAGGAAACTCTGAATCTTTGTGGCTGAGGACGGTGTAGGACAACTCTGAACTGCCTCTATCTTCTTCGGATCAACCTGAATACCATCACTGTACACCACGTGCCCCAGGAAAGCCACAGAACTGAGCCAAAACTCACACTTAGAGAACTTTGCAGAAAGCTTCTCTCCTCCCTCAATCTCTATAATACCAATCTCAAATGTTGTGCATCCTCTTTCTGGCTACGTGAGTACACCAGGATGTCATTAATAAACACAATCACAAATGAATCCACATACGGCCGAAATACATTGTTCATCAAGTGCATGAACGCGGTTGGGGCATTAGTCAGCCTGAAGGACATAACCAAAAACTCATAGTGCCTATATCTTATCCTAAAAGCCGTCTTCATAATCCCTAATCTTCAGCTGGTGATAGCCTGAATGGAGATTAATCTTGGCGAATACCTTTACCACCTGAAGCTGGTCAAACAAATCATCAATACGGGGCAGGGGATACTTTTTTTCCCTGTCACCTTGTTCAGTTGCCTGTATTCAATGCACATTCTCATTGTGCCATCCTTCTTCTTCACAAATAAGACCGGTGCACGCCACGGTGACACACTCAGACGAATGAACCCCTTATCTAGGAGTTCCTGAAGCTGCTCCTTCAACTCTTTTAACTCTGCTGGTGCCATACGATAGGGAGGAATAGAGATGGGCTGAGTGCCCGACACCAGATCAATACCGAAATCAATGTCTTTGTCCGGTGGCATGCCCGGTAGGTCTGCTGGAAACACATCAGGAAAGTCCCTCACAACAGGAATAGAATCAAGACTAGGAATCTCAGCTCTAACATCTCTCACAAAAGCCAAATACGATAGAAAACCTTTCCCAACCATCCGCTGGGCCTTTAGGAAAGAAATCACCCTACTGGGTACATAGTCAGTCATACCACGTCACTCAATCCTCGGAACACCCGGTATGGCCAATGTGACTGTCTTAGCATGACAGTCCATAATAGCATGGTACAGAGATAACCTGTCCATGCCCAGGATAACATCAAAATCTACCATGCTCAGCAATAACAAATCAACTCGGGTTTTCAGACCCCCAATAGTCACCAGAAAAGACCGATACACATGGTATACAATAATAGTATCACCCACCGGGGTAGATAAGGTAAAGCAAGACACCCACGGGTCGTACCCAGATGGTGGGCAAAATATGAAGACACATAAGAGTAGGTAGAACCGGGATCAAACAAGACAGAGGCATCCCTGTGGTAGACTGAGATAATACCTGTGATAACAGCATATGATGCAATGGCGTTCCTCCTATTTGGGAGATCATAAAATAGAGCCTGGCCACCGCCAGATCGGTCTACACCCCTAGGGTGGCCCCTAGCTGCTTGGCCCCCACCCCTACCTGACTGGGAGGGTGCTGAAGTAGATGGAGTAGAAGATGAGGGTTGATCCCTCTACTGGGACCGACTACCACGAAGCCGAGGACATTGTCTCCTCATATGGCCAAACTCACCGCACTTGAAGTAACTGCCTGGTACTAGATAAGGGAACTGAAGGGAACCTATCACTGTAGACGAACCCTGGGCTGAAGAGGCATGAGAAGATCTCTCTGCGTGAAGGGCACTAAGTGAAGTCTAGCCCTGCTGGAATCCCTGATGACCATGGCCCGAAGAAGCCCCACTATACTCAAGGCAGCTGACTGAGGAGGCCTGAAGGAACGACCTCTACCATGTTGGAACTGGCCCCTAGACGGAGCACCACTGAAACTACCTGAACTCCGAGGCCTCTTGGCCTCCCTCTCCTCACGCTCCCTGCAGTGAATCGCCTCAATGTCACGAGCAATATCAACTACCTCCTCGAACGAGGCACCCAAAACCCTCTCTCTGGTCATCAAAATGCGGAGTGAATAGTTGAGGCCATCCACGAACCTCCTAATTCTTTCCCGATTTGTCGGGATCATCCAAGTAGCATGCCAAGCTAGTTACGAAAATCTCATCTCGTACTGGGTCACAGACATGTCCCCCTGAACCAACCACTCAAACTAACGACGCAGCTCCTCTCTGCGAGACTGCAGGACGTACTTCTCCAAAAAGAGAGTGGAGAAATACTGCCATGTGAGGGGCGTGGCACCAACAGGCCTACGCCTCTCGAAATCCTCCCACCATGTAAATGCAGGCCCTAAGAACTGGAAAGTAGTAAATGCCACTCCACTTGACTCCAAAATCCATGCGGTGCGAAGCATGCCTGACACTTGTCTAGAAATCCCTGGGCATCCTCGCCCTCCACACCACTGAATGTCGGAGACTGGAGCCTACCGAACCTCTCCAGACGACGTTGCTCATCATCTGGCATAGCTGGTACCACATAATTTGGAGCTGGTGCAACTGGCTGAGCTGGTGTTGCTCCTGGTGTCTGCAATCAGGTGTGCGAGCAGTGGGGGTCTGATGACCTTCCCCGGTCTGTGAGGTAGTTGCTGCAGTAGTGGCTGATACTGCCTGAGCCAGGCCAATGCAGACGGATATTATCTGAGCTAAGGCCTCCTGGAGGCCAGGAATCACAATGGGCACTGCCAGTCCCTGAATAGGTGCTGCTGGAGCATCTACAGTTGGAGGCTGGTCCTGAAACGGGGTAGCTGGTGGATCTACAGGTGCTGTCCTCGCTGGTCTGCCTCGACCACGTCCATGGCCTCTAGTGGGTGGTAATGATGGTCGTCCGTCACGTCCGGTAGCACGGGTTCTCGCCATCTGCGAAAGAATAGAATACAGAGGTTTAGTTCTCGGATCAACAAAGTCGCACGACAAGAATTTCAAGAATATGAAGTGTTTTCTAAAGGTTCTGTAGCCTCTCAAGGATAAATATAGATGTCTCTGTACCGATACGCGAGACTCTACTAAACTGGCTCATGATTCGCGAGACCAAGTAACCTAGGCTCTGATACCTACTTGTCACGACACAACCCCCGGTCGTGATGGCGCCCAACACATTACTAGGAAAGCCTGACCTTTCATCAATATTTCCAACTTAAACAAATCATTAATTTCAAACTCAAACAATAGGTACTAAACTGCTTTAACAAAATCCTGGAAATAACAGTGAAATAACTGGAAATTTAACAAAATACTGAAATAAGAATACCCAACTAGGACCCGGTGTCACGATCATGAGCCTCTAATACAGAGTATCTCCTAATACAAGTCTGTCTACAAAAGTGCGTAAATAGAGAGTAGAGATAGGAAGGAGAGATCAAGGCTGCGAACGCCATGCAGCTACCTCAATGCTCTCCGGTACTGCTGTCCTGCTATATAGTCCTCAATCAGCCTGTGATGCACCTGGATCTGCATGCAAGGTGCAGGGATTAATGCGAGTACTCCTACCCAATGAGTAATAAACATAACTAATGGGTAAAGATAAGAAATCACGAAAATAATGCAAAGTAAACTATAACTAGCAGCCCAGACAATTAACTGTGAAATAACAGGTCAATGCAATAACAGTACAGGAAGAACCATGATAGATATACAGATAAATAATGATGTATGAATGCAATGCAACACATAGAATGGTACATCCCAGTACCCACTGCGGCGTGTATCCCGATCCGTTTAATGTCGACGACGCTCACTGAGGTGTGTACAGACTCCGGAGGGGCTCCTACAGCCCAAGCGCAAATAATAGGCCATCCCGTGGCTCCAATATCCATATAATACCACTGCAGCATGCAACCTGATCCATGTCCAGTCCAGAATGTTCACACAAGCCACACGGACAATGTCAAATAACAGTTCTCAGCTCAGAATATCAATAAAATAGTATTTTTGTTTTCAAATCTTGGAAAATGACTGAGTATTCAAAACAGTATTTATACTTAGGACTGAAATCCATTAATATGTCATATAATGTGAGAAACAATGATAGAAGTCCCTGAAGGATCCAAATAATCGGCACAAAGCCCAAATGTATCAATGAAATCCAAGTAGGATGATTATAATACAAGTCTTAGTCGAAAACACAGTAGGAATACCACTCAGGACGGACCGAGTCATAATCCCCAATCACAAACGACCCCGCACTCGTCATAGGTGCGTGTCTCGCCTCAATATAGCGTTACGATGTGATATTTCGGGGTTTCAAACCCTCAGGTCATCATTTACATCTATTACTCACCTCAGGCCGGCCCAAAATCTAGCTCGCTATGCCTTTTCCCCTTGAATCGACCTCTTCATGCGTCGAATCTGATCAAAACCACAAGGAATGCGTTACAATAGGCTAAAGGAACATAACCCAATTGAAAAGACTCGAAAAAAAAATCGAAAATCACGAAGTTGGCAAAACCCGAGCCCCGGGCCCACTTCTCGAAAAATTTCAAAATTCACATCACCAGATTCCTCGTCTCTCCACGAGTCTATACATATCAAATTTAGCAAAATCGGAGTTCAAATGCCCCCTCAAATCCCAAATTTTTATTTCAAAAACCAAGTCCCAGTTCTTCCAATTTTTACCCAAATTTCCAAGAATTAAAGGTTGATTCTTCAATAAAATGACGTTTCTAGGTCACAAGACTCACCTCCAAACAATCCCCACCAAAACCCTTTTCAATTTCACCCTAAAAGCTCTCAAGGTAGTCAACAATGGAGGAAAAATGAATAGACTCGCGGATGAAATATTCAAATAAAATCCTTTCTGCCCTGGTGCTTTACTTTACGCGAACGCGGTCAAGACCCACGCGTTCGCGATGACCAAAAAATATTGACCACAAATCAACCCTACGCGAATGCGGCTCCCAGCCCGTGAATGCAACCCTTCAGAACTTCCAACTACGCGAACGCGTAGCTACAGACGCGATCGCTAAGAACAAATACCCAGGCCCTCACTTCCTTAAATGCGAACGTGTGATACCAAACGCGAACCGGTGCTTTGCCTTTCAGTATTACGCGAACGTGACCAAGGAGACGCAAACATGAAGACCAATTTACAGGCCTCTCAATTTCCTTCTATGCGTTCGCGACTCTCCCTCCACGAACGCGATGCACAAATCCTCTGCAACACCACAACTGAAAAACCTGCAACACTTTAAGTCCAAAAATGGTCCAATTGACCACCCGAAATCACCCCGAGGCCCCCTGGACCTCAACCGAAAGTACCAACACATCCTAAAATGTTATTAAAACTTGTTACAATCTTCAAAACACATCAAACACCGCTAATACCATTAAATCATATCGGATTCAAGCCTAAGTTTCTTCAAAACTTCCGAAATACGCATTTGATCAAAAATCTGACCAAAACACCTCCGAATGACCTCAAATTTTGAACACATATCCAAAATCACCTAAAAGAACTACTGCAACTCTCGGAATTCCATTCCGACCCCCGGATTAAAATTTCACCTACCAACCGGAATTCGCCAAAATACTAACTTCGCCAATTCAAGCATAATTCTATACCGGACCTCCAAAATCAATTCCGATCACACTCCTAAGTCCAAAATCATCCCACGAAGCTAACCAAATCACCAGAATTCACATCCGAGTCCTATAACTCAATATTCAATATCCGATTGACTTTTCCAATATAAGCCTTCCTTAAAGAGACTAAATGTCTCATTTCCTACCAAAACCAAACCAATTCGACTTTAACTCGCCAAATGCCGATAATGAAACATGAAGAAGTGATAAATGGGAAAAATGAGGTAGTAACACATGAGATGACGGGCTGGGTCATCACAAGAAATAGTTAGACAAATTCTTAGAAGCTTGTGACTTACGATGTTCCGGGTCTTGAGGAAATTCTGTGTATATTCGATAGTTGGTTGTTGTACATGCCAAGTGGCATTTATATCAATTATTTAAATATCTATGGTAGGTAGTTGTTAAAATTATGCTTTCACTTTCATTATTCCGCAAATGTTAGGCTTACCTAGTCGTAGAGACTAGGTTGTGATGATCCGATAGCTCATCTGATGTTTTAGAACTAAATTCTGTTCCGAAGCCTTATATATCTCATCTTAACCTTCCTCAATTTGCATGCGCGGTCCGATATTTTTACGGAAGGCTTATACGTTAAAATTGATACTAATAAGAAATTTTGCTTAAAATTTATTTTTTAGTTGACTTCGGTCAACGTTTTGAGAAAACCGACCCGGATTCATATTTTGACGGCCTCGGTGGGTCTGTATCACAATTTGGGACCTAGGCGTATGCCCGGAATCGATGTCTGAGGTCCCTAACTAGAGATATGGATTTTTAATGAAAAACTAAAGGTTGAAAGTTTAATGATTTTAAGAATTTGGATGATGTTTAGTCTTGTTGATACCGAATCCGTATTTTAGTTTCAAAGCCCGGTACAGGTCAATTACTATATTTATGACTTGTCTGTAAAATTTGGTGAGGAACGGAGTTAGTTTGATGTGATTTGGACGTTCGGTTGTTAAAATAGAAGTTTTAAGTTTCCATAAAAATTTTATTTGATTTAGTGCTCAATTTGTGTGGGAATATACTGGGTTGTTGTTGTTGTTATTTTTGTCGGTTCTTAATTTGTAGTTCTAGGTGTTATTTTGGCGATTTGATCGCACAAGCACGTTTGTATGATGTTTTTGGACTTGTGTGCATATTTCTTTTGGAGCCCCAAGGGCTCGGGTGAGTTTCAGATAGGCTACATGGTGAATTGAACTTAGAAAAATCTGGTTTTTTGCAGTTTCATGTGCCTTCTAGTTTTCTTCTTCGCGTTCGCGAAGGTTCTCTCACGAACGCGAAGTGTGAGATGGGATGGGGATGGTTTTGTTCTACGTGAGAGAAAAGCCTTAGTCACAAACGCAGAGCACTGGGGGGTCTGCTCTTCGCGAACGTGACCAGAAACACGCGAACGTGTAGAGTTATTGGAGGTGGGCTGGGGACTTGACTATTGTTCTATGTGAATGCGATGCAGGTATCACAAACGCGGTGGCTAGGGGGATAAGACTATGCAAACGCGTAGATCAACTCGCTATAGCCTAATCCACTCGGGCTGCTGCTCTTTGTGAACGCGGTAGTGAACGGGATTTTGCGCATTCTTTCAAAATTTCAAAACTAGAAGATCTAGAGGCAACTTTCCCAAGAGAATTTCTTCCCCAATTTGTTGGTAAGTGAGTCAAACCTAACCTACTTTCTTTCAATTACCCATTACATTTCCTGAATTTTCAACCTAAATCTAAGGTTTTCATGGTGGAAATTGGGGTTTGGGTAAAATTAGGGATTTTTGTAAAATTGGAATTTAGACCTTGAATTGAGGTCAGATTTTGAAAAAAATTACATAATCGGGCTCGGGGGTGAATGGGTGAAGGGATTTTGATTTGAACCTCAGGTTTTGACTAAGCGGGCCTGGGGTCAATTTTTGACTTTTTGGGGGAACGTTTGGAATTCTAAATATATGCATTATAATTTATTTCTTTAGCAATATTTGATATTATTGAGTCAACTGTGGCTAGATACAAGAGGTTTAGAAGCGAATTCTAGAGGAAAGGCCCCGGTAGATCTTTGAATTTACTGAGGAGTGAGGTAAGTGTTGTGTCTAACCTTGACTTGAGGGAATTAGGAAGCCTCAGACTATGTTCCATGTGATTCTCATATAACGGGCGTATATGCGAGGTGACGAGTGCTTATATGTCGTCGTATTATTTGTTTTCCATGATTTACCGCTTTTCCTTAATTAATTCCTTTTTGTCTTAACTGTTATATGCTCTAAATGCTTTCCATTCTTAATTTCTACATTTTAATCAATACCGTCTCCTATTAGTGATGTTAGCTCTTTTCATAGTTTCAGGAATCCCTGCTATTTGCTTAAATTGACTTGCTTGCATGTTCTTTTTGTAAATTGCTGGATTGGTCTCGCTGTGTAGTATTACTTATGTAGATTCTTATATTTTGCGATGTTTGGTTTTTGGTTCAGTTTAATATTTTTTATCATAATGGTTTTGTGGTTTGAACTGTTGATTTGACTGTGCACTTTGAGTGTCTGTTACTGATATGGTGGGATCGGGATGCATGCTATAACAGGTATACTAAGGGTGAATTGATATGGTAGAATAAGGGTGAATTCGTACAGTAGGATCGGGTTGCACGCTGTGATATGGTGAAATAAGGGTGAATTATGATATCAATATTAATATATGGTGGGATCGGGTTGCGGTCCGCAACATATACATATTATTTACTGTTATTGATATTGTTACGGTGAAATAAGGGAGGATTTTGTGTTGTCTGGTGGGATCGGGTTGCGAGCTTCAACAACATATGTGTTTCCATTTCTTGAGTTGTGTTGGTTTTCGGTATTCTCATTTGAACTGCTAAGTATTGGTAATTCCGTACAAAACTGGTTTATTTTCTGTGGCGGTAGTTATCATTTTTAGTTGAGTGCTTCTTCTTGTTCAGTATTTCTATTTTTCTGTCATTATTAGCTATACTGCGTATAGGTTGTAGTGTAAGTGACCCGTCTAAGCCTCGTTACTACTTCTTCGAGGTTGGGCTCTACTAATACATGGGGTCGGTTGTACCGATACTACACTCTGTACTTCTGTGCAGATTTTGGAGTCGATCCCAGGGGCGGCTACTAGAGAGCTCGGATCAGATAGCCTGCGGAGACTTGAGGTACAACTGCTTAGCCCCGTAGCTCCTGAAGTCCCCTTCTTTATTTCTATTACTGTGTATTTTCATTCAGATAGCTTTGTATTCATTTCAGACCCTTGTATGTATTACTCTAGTAGCTCGTGCACTTGTGACACCCGATTTAGGGATTTTTGTAGTAGGTGTTTGACAGTTTTAGATTCTGCATTTTTATTCCAGTTATTTTAGTATTTCTCGTTATTCAATTTAGCTGTTAAAAATGGATAATAGGTTCTAATGCTGGTTTGCCTAGCAAGTCAAATGTTAGACGTCATCACAGTCCGACGGTGGAAATTATGGATCGTGACAAGTTGGTATCAGAGCACTAGGTTACATAGGTCTCAGGAGTCACGAGTGAACTTAGTAGAATTTGGAGGATAGGTATGGAGATGTCTGTACTTATCTACAGAGGCTATGGAGTTACGAACAATTTCACTTCTATTCATTTCTGTCGTGTGATTTTGTTCTATCATTGCTGATTGAACACTTATATTTTGTTCTCTTGCAGATGGCAAGAACACACACCGCATCTTCAGCTGGACAACAGCCGGAGCCCCCAGCAGCAGCTCCTACGAGGGGCAGAGATCGAGGCCGAGGTTGTGCCAGACGCCTAGGCAGGGGCAGAGCTCAACCTAGAGCTCGAGCAGTAGCACCAGCGGTGGATACCTCAGGTGGATTTTGACGAGGAGGTTCCATCCAAGGCTGTGCCTGTCGGACCAGCTCAGGTCCCAGAGGGATTCAATGCCACCCTAGTGCTTCAGGATGCTTTGGTATGTTTGGTGGGCCTTATGGAGAAAGTGGCTCAGGCTGGTACATTTCCTATGGCATCATTCATCTCTCAAGCTGGGGGAGGAGCACAGACTCCCGCTACCCATACTCCGGAGCAGATGGCTCCCCAGTTTTAGACTCCAGTAGCCCAGGCAGTTGGGGTAGTTCAGTCGGGTGTTGCGGCACAGGTCGGTAATGGATCAGCTATGTATTCTAAGGATTTATGGAGATTGGACAGGTTTACTAAGAACTTTCCACTTCACTTCAGTGGTGCATCTTTAGAGGACTCCCGGGACTATCTTGATAGGTGCCGTGAGGTGCTAGAGAACATGGGTATAGTGGAGACTAATGGGGTCGGTTTTGCTGCATTTCAGTTGTCGGGTTTCGCAAAGAAATGATAGAGGTATTATGTGTTGACCACACCAGCCGGGTTGCCTACTCTTACTTGGGACCAGTTCTCGCAGCTATTTATTGAGACGTTCCTTCCTATCACTTAGAGAGAGAGAGCTACCACAGGAAGCTCCAGCGCCTCTAGCAATACAGTATGACCGTCACCCAGTATGAGACACACTTTGTGGACTTAGCCTGTCATGCTATTCTTTTGCTTCCTACCGAGAGAGAGAGAGAGAGAGAGAGAGGTTTTATTACGGGACTCGCTCATCCTATCAAGTTGCAGATGTCCAAGGAAATCGGGAGTGAGATTTCTTTTCAAATAGCAGCTAATGTTGCCCGACGTATCGAGGATGTTCTTTAATAGGAGAGAGGGCAGGGTCTTGATAAGAGGCCTCATCATTCGGGTATATTTGGTGGTGCCTCTTCTGGAGGCAGAGGTACTTTTGGTAAGGGCCATCCTTCCAGACCGTAGAAGTCAGCGCTTCAGGCATCTAATAGTGCTTCAGGGAGTCGTGGTCCTTATGTGCCTCATTATGTGCAGCCAGCCTACATTGCACCGCAAGATACCATTAGTGCACCTCTTATTCAGAGTTACTACCATGGTTATCCGGCTCGTTCAGGCCAGTCTCAGTTTCAACAGCCACATCACCAAGATGGATGTTGTGAATGTGGTGATTTTAGTCATATCAGGAGGACTTGTTTGAGATTATTAGGCGGCACGTCACAGCAGAGTTATTCCGGCACCGGTTGCATCAGCTCCTCCTCAGCCAACTAGAGGTAGGGGTCAGGCAGCCAGAGGTAGAGGTCAAACCGCTAGAGGTGGAGGTCAGGCCACTAGAGGTGGAGGCCGTCGAAGATATATTGTTCAAAGTGGTGGGCCCCAGCCCCGATGCTATGCCTTTCCAGCCAGGCTTGAGGCTGAGTCATCCAACGTGGTTATCACAGGTACAGTTTCAGTTTGCAGTAGAGATGGCTTAGTTCTATTTGATCCGGGTTCTACTTATTCCTATGTGTCATTCTATTTTGCTTCATATCTGGTAGACGTTTTGATCGAAAGCAGGAATTAGAAGTTTTGGAAATCCATAATCTTGGATTGGAGAGCGATTTGTGGTTTTAGCGTTGTTTGATATGATTCGAAAGTTGGAATAAGTTTGTGTGACATTTTGGGATTGGTTGGCAGGTTTGGTTGAGGTCCCAGGGGCCTCGGGTGAGTTTTGGGGGCTTAACGGAAGTTCAATTGGACTTAGGAAAATTTGATGTTGGTTGAACCTGTCATAACCACGCCTGCGTGAATAGGACCGCAGGTGCGGCGCCGTAGAAGCAGCTGGGTGACTGCAGAAGCGGGATTAGCCTATGCTCCAAAAGCCGCATGTGCAAAGGGTTGGATGCACCTGCGGGACCGCAAGTGCGGTAAGTTAGTCGTAGAAGTGGAAATGGGAGTTTAGTGAAATGTCACAAATGCGACTTAAGTTTCACAGAAGCGAGACCGCATGTACGGTCCCAAAGCCGCAGATATGGTTCCACTGTTCAGAAAAGGAGCAGAACGAGGGTTTAGTCTCAAAACTTGGAAAATTGATTTGGGAGCTCGAGATTGGTGATTTTGAGAGAGATTTTCATCTGGGTGTTTTGGGTAAGTAATTCTTTCTCGGTTTTGATTAATTTTCACGAATCTATGCTTACATTCATCCTTTAAATTCGAATTTGAGGTGAAAGTTTGGAGAGAAAATTCGGAAAAGTTCTTCGGCCTAATTTATGAGTTTTGATAAAGATTTTGATGTCGGATTGGAGTAATTTCTATATATATATATATGAACTCGCGAGAGTGTGAGAATTTCAAATTTGTAAATTTTACCCGATTCCAAGGCGGGGCCCGGGGGCATTTTTTCATTTTTTCTAATTTTGCGTATTAGCTTAGAATTAATTAGTGGAATCAGTTACTTAAAGTTATATTTACATTATGAAATTGATTTGAATAGATTTGGAATATTTGGAGTCGAGTACTTGTGGCAAAAACGTGGTTTCAGGTTGATTTTTGAGTTGGTTTGAGGTAAGTGGCATGCCTAACCTTGTGTGGGGGAACTCCCCTTAGGATTTGGTATTGTTAATATTTCAAATGCCTTGTACATGAGGTGACGAGTGCGTACTTGTGCTAATTGTTAAAAATCATGTTTTCATTAAGTAACTATAATTGTGTTTCCTTTCATGTTTATACTATTTGCAATTTAAGCCTACTGTTAGCTTAGGGAATCATGTCTAATTGACTTAATTTCTTTACTTGCTCAAACTACCTTATTTGGATTATGTGCAGCATGCTAGGTAAGAAATAGCTGTTTTACCTTGGTATGAACTTTGAATTGAATTGAGTATTCTTCGTGTGGCTGCTTTGTGTTTACTTTGGGACTACGGGACGGTATCCCAGGAGATCCCCCTACATGTTTACTTTGGGACTACAGATTTGTATTCTGGTAGATCATCCTGCACATTATATTGGAACTACGGGACTGCACCCGATAGATTCCCCCAGTACTGGGTATTTACATTTGGGACTACGGATTGGGATTCCAGTAGATCCCCGCACACTATGAGTTGGACTACAGGACGACACCCGGGAGATCCACTGGATATTTACATTTGGGGACTATAGGATGGTATCCTAGGAGATCACTGGTTGTTATCTCTATGTTGAGTTGTATTCCTTCTGTGATTATTTTGTCTCTGTAGTTGTTGTCATTCCTATTATCCTATGTTACTTCATGTTGTAAGCATTTAATTATATTGTCGTATAGAATACTTTTTTACCTTATTTTTAGCTATAATCAGCAGGGCCCTGACCTTCCTTGTCACTACTCGACCGAGGTTAGGCTTGGTATTTACTGAGTACCATTGTAATGTACTCATGCCCTTTCTGCGCATGTTTTTCATGTGTCGATCCGGGTACTTCGACTAAACCCTACTACCCTTTAGGCGAGGTGATTCACTAGAGACCTCGAGGTATATCTGCCGCATCCGCAGACAGAGGAGTCCCTTTCCATTCTCTCTTATAGTATTATCCCTTTTGTATTTACTTTTGTTATGACATTTTGGAGTTAGACACTTGTAGTTATTCAACGGCTTGTGATTTCATAAGATATCGGGTTTTTGGAAGTTGTTCGGTTTGAGAGATTGTATTGTATATGCCGAACGACATCTTTAAACCTTCACTATGTATATTCTACAGTTTTTTATTTGTTTTATCTATTTTCCCTTTTTCCGTAATTATTAGGCTTACCTAGTCGTAGAGACTAGGTGTCGTCACGATAGTTCACGGAGGGCGAACTAGGGTCGTGACAGAAGTCTTGGCGGGGGGAGTGACTCTATTCACTAAGTCAAGAGAAAGTTTCTTTAGTTTATCAGTGTAGGACCCAAGTCCTTCTAATGCATTCATTGATTCCAGTACCCTTCCATGTCTTCACTATTAAAATTTACCAAAATAGCCGCAAGGAAACTTCATACCCTTACTATCTTGAAAGGTAACCTCTTCGTCATGAGCTCGAAACTTGATCTCATTTTGTTCCGAATCCATAAGTTCTTTTCCAGTAGCAAGGAATGGTCTCCCCAAGGTGATAGGGATTTTTTTGCCAACAGCATAATCAAGGATCACAAAGTTGGCGGCGAGGAGGAACTTTCCCACTTTCAGAAGAACATCATCAACAATTCCCGGTCTATTTATTGAACAATCAGCCATTTGCAACCTCATACTTGTAGGCCTCGGTATACCTAACCATGCTTTCTTGTAAATATCAAGAGGCATTAAATTAATACTAGCCCCATTATCATAAAGAGCTCTTGTAAAATCGCGCAACCCAATAGTGCATGGAATGGTAAAAGCTCCCGGGTCTTCTTTCTTTTGAACGGTGGTTGTTTCAATGATGGAACTAACCCGGTGAGTCACATTCACCACTTTATTCTTGGTGGTTTTCTTCTTGGTTATCAAGTCTTTCAAATACTTAGCAAAACCCAGCATCTCTTGAAATGCTTCCACAAATGAAATATTCACCGATAGTTTCTTGAGAATGTCATAGAACTTCTCGAGTTTGCTATCATCAACCTTCCTAGAAAGTGTTTGAGGAAAAGGAGGATGAGGTCTAGTAATTTGTGCTAGAGTTTTTGGTGTCTCTTTCACCTTTTCCTTAACCTCTTCCCGGTTCACTTCTTGAATTTTCACCTCTTCTGGGACGTTTTCAGCTTCAACAACAACTGGCACCTCAACTTGTGCCTCAACTTCTTGTTCGGAAACTTCCACTTCGACCACTTGTTCATTCCCTCCTTAAAGTATTTTCCCACTCCGAGTTGTGACTGTTATACAATGAGAAGTTGGACTGCTCCCACTACCTTTTGGGTTTGCAATTGTGTCAGTTGGGAGTGTGTCCTTTTGCTTCAGATTTTTCTCTCTTGAGAGATCTCTCATTTGCATCTCCAACTTTTGAATAGATGCGGTATGATAACCCACAAGCTCGGTCATATTCCTCATTTAAGTGTCAGATCTTTCTTGATTTTTCAATACTCGTTCAAGCATGTTTTCCAACTTGGAATAACTTGAAAGACCTTCCTTCCAATGCGGAGAGTTGGAATATTTCCCCTTTGGAAACATAGGGGTTTGAGCTACCATTTGAAAAGGTGTTGTTGTTGTTACTCAATTCTCTTAATTTGAACTACCTTGGTAATTTCGCCACTATTGGTTTCCTTTCCCTTGCAGGTTACGCCTTCATTGGTTTTGTTTCCCTAAACATTGGTACGGTTGCCTTCGATAACCTCCTTGAGAGTTGTTGACATAATTTCCTTCCTCATAATCCTCATTTGATGTGGGTTGAACATCTTCCACCACATTCACCATTTTTGTTTGGCTTTCAGTGAACATCTTTTTCAATACATTGACGTTGGTGGCAAGCCCAGTAATTACTGGTCTCTTTCTTGGTTCTGCTTAATCATGGTTGTCAAGGAAGGAGTACCATATGCAATTCCACCCGTGGCGTCCTTTGAGTACCAAGATCGGTTATAGTTTGCCATTTTATCAAGGATTTATGTGATCCTTGAAAATGTTTTATCCATAAAAGATCCATCGGCTGCATTTTTAGCTATAGATTGACTCATAAGAGCCAAGCCCATGTAAAATTTCTCCGACAAGATAGATTCTGAAAAACCATGACTCGACGACCTCACTAAATATAGCTTGAATTGATCCCATGCTTCATGTAGGTGTTCTCCTGGTAATTTCTCAAAAAAGAAAATTTTATCCCGGAGCTCAGACTTCTTGCTTTGCGGGAACCATTTATCTAGGAAAGCTCGGACGAGTTCATGCGAAGAATGAATGGAATTTGGTGGTAAATTTTGGATCTATTTCCTTGCCTCTCCAGCCAGTGAGTTCTTGAACACCCTCAGTCTTAGGGCATCATATGAAACATTGTTCTTCTTGTGCATCGCACACATACCCAAGAAGTTTCTGAGGTGTTGTGGCGGATCATCATCGGTGGAATTTTTGAAAAGACCCTCTACTTTGAGCATTAGGATTAAACCTTGTTCCACCTTGAAAGTGGTAGCATCAACTCTTAGGGGGACAATGGCATTTGTATCCTCAATGTGCTCATCTACATCCGCAAAAGGATACTCTTCATCGTCATATTTTACTGTTGCCCGAGTGGCTTGACATATTTCTGACTGAGTGAGGCCGAGAGACTGTGTTTTGAGGATATTATGGGATCAGGCTGCGCGCCGCAGAAAGTTGTATTGATTTATGATTATGAGGTCGAGGGCCTAATTTGTTACGTCACGAGGTGGCTTGTTATGAGGCCGAGGCATGTTTGATTATGCCACGAGATGGCTTGGTATAGCGTCTGGGCTGTAAGAGCCCCTCCAAGAGTCTGTACACCCCTAGTGAGCACGGGTACCCAGTGTGAGTGATGTGATATATCCCGAGGGGCTGTTGTTGTTTTATGTTATTTCCCGAGGGGTTGTTCTTTATCCATGTTTTGCCCGAAGGGCTGTTCTTGATTCATGTTATGCCCGAGGTGCTAATTATGAGTGATTGTGAGATAGCATGAGGGGCTGATTCTGTTGATATTATGCCCAAGAGGCGGTTTATGGTACATTTTTTGCCTAAGAGATTGTTTACGTTTCTATCATTTTTACTCACTGTTTTATCACTCGTTTGAAACTATTAGAAGATGTTTTAACGAGGAAAGGGTTTTTATTGAAACTGAGTTCGATTTGCGAAATAAATGATTTCTGTACTATTTTGGAAATGTACTTTATTTGTTGTAGCGTTATGGCATGGTTTATGTGTTTTCTTGTTGCTTAGATTTCATTTACTTTTATTACTCTGAGTTGGTGTACTCACATTACTCCCTGCACCTTATGTGTAGATTCAGGTATTTCTGAACCCGGTAGCGGGTGTTCATTACTCAATGGTAGATTTATCGGAGATAGCAAGATAGCTGTCCGACATTTGTAACCCTGCTCTCTCTCCCTCATATCTTCCTTAGCCTCTTATAGTATATTTTCAGACTCTTTGTTATATTCAGATCTTAGTAGATGGTCATGACTCATGATACCCAAATGTCGGGCTTGTGTTATGTTTCGAAACTGGTTATTTAGACCTTTATTATGGGATTTCTTGTTAAATTAAATGGATTAAAATGAATTTTATAGAAAAATGGTTGATTTGGGAATTGTGTCGGCTGTCCTAGTTTCACGATAGGTGCCATCATAACCGAGTCAGTTTTAGGGTCGTAACAAGTTGGTATCAGAGCCTAGGTTACATAGGTCTCACGAGTCATGAGCAGGTTTAGTAGAATCTCATAGATTGGTACGGAGACGTTTGTGCATATCTTCGGTAGGCTGTAGAACCTTTAGGAAATCCCACATTCTTGAATTCTTATTGTGCGTCCTTGATTCAGCTTGAAATGTAGCTTTCTTAATTCCTTCCACGCGTTCGTATGCGCGTATGAGCGCTCGGTATTAGTGGTGTATCAACATCTTGTGATTCCCTAATCGAAGGGTGATATTTGATTTCTGTGTGTTAATGTTGGGCTGGTACAGAGGACTTGTGTCGGGTTTTGCCTGTAGGTTGAGCATTGAGGTATTGATTGTGTGAGCGCGTGCTTCTGGATTTATATGTTCGATAGTGTCCCTATTAGTGGAAGTGATGACTGGTAGCTACGTTATGAGTATGATGTGACTGCGAGATGTGTTCATATGATTTGAATGTGACGAGAAGGTCCCGCTTGGGGAAGCAAGAACTATCTGGTGCTAGATTTCCATAGTGATTTGATGTATAGCCTCGAGTTGTGGCCGTGTTGAAGGATCTTTTCATGATGTCTAGTTGGGAAGCAAAGTGGAATTCATGTTGTGATATGGTTCAGACCAATAAGATTAAGTGATTGTATGATGTTTATGACGATGAAAAGGCATAAAGAGATGTTAGTTGAGGCAAAGCAGGTGGGTTATTTCCCGTAGAGCGTTCTGAAGTTTGTGTGACTCTTATGTTGTTTGAAGACCTCTTTTACTAGTGAAATATACGTGTGGCAATTTGAATTTTGATCGCTTAATAGAGTCGGCTCGAATGTTACAAGGGTGAATGCGAGATTTGCAGAAGATTTAAGGTACTAGATGGTCTATGTGGCACGAGCTTATGAGGGATCGATTCTAATCTCACTATGGAAGTATGGTAGTAATAGCGTATAGGCATTATGAGTTATTTTGTGTTTTGATCTCTAGATTTAAGCCAAGTGGGGGAGTCTGCTATTAATTAGTTTATTGCATAGTTATGTGTTGTATTGGTTATAGTTTGAAGTATACTAGTGGATCAATTGTGACTTATAAGGGTTCAGATCGAGGATGGCTTGAATAAAGGAAGTTTTGGATAGGGTTTTGTTATGCTTTATAGGTGTAAAAGAATTATGGAATGACTTGAGCTGTTAATGGTGAAGGATGTAATGTGCTTGGAGCAGGAATTTATTTAGTTGCCTTAAGGTGGGGGTTAAATTTCTAAGGGATGATGGAGTGCTAATGGAGCACAGGTCATTCGGCCCGTTCGATTAGTCTAATTACGGTTTGAGCAGAGTGGATGACTCTCGAGAATGCTTCAAGAATTTACATGTAATAAATGGGATTCAGGTGTGTATTTGGCTAGAATTTGAGGTTTACATTGGAGGATGACAAGACTTGTGGCATTTTTGTATCATCATGGATTCTACATACCAGTATCAGGAAGGCACAGGTAACGGCCTTAGATTCACATAAGGTCTTTTCAGAGCGGGTATCTTGGATGTGGTACTTTTGGGGGTTCTTTAGAAGAGTACAATGGTGTATGGGCTTTAGGGCGGTGTGATTTTATGCTCGGGTCTCGTTTGGTGAGTCTGGGTTGAAAATTATGGTATTTTGGCAAGAAAAAGTATCAATTTGAAGGTAATTCAGAAGGAGCTTGGGATAAATAGGACAGTTTGGTAGTAGGTCAGACCGTCATAGTAAGGAATGTGATTAGTTCTTTGGGTGCTTACGAGGTAATGAGTTTCTACAGGTATTTCGTGGCAATGCTCTTAGGTTTATGGTGATCTGCGTATCTTGGTCGAGTTAAAAAGATTCAGACCTGACGATTTGGTCGGGTGCAAACGGAATTTGGAGAGTCCTTGATGGTTTCTACCGTGGTTAGAGGTGTATATTTTCTACTAGCGTGAGGAGCGTGAGATGTATAGTGATTTTCTTCTAGATGGGGTCAAATGGAATGTTCTTGGCTAGCTGAGTACGTAGTTGCTTGTGGCTTGGAATGGATATGAAGTTCTCATGTTTATCCTAGGATGGTATGGTATATGTGGTATGTTGTGTAGGATTGATATTTGCATGGGTAAGGTCACGATTCAGTTTTGAAAGGAAGGTCACAAATTCTTAGGCAACATGGACAGTTTCAGATGATT
Source organism: Nicotiana glauca (assembly GCA_026770625.1). Classification (NCBI taxonomy): domain Eukaryota; kingdom Viridiplantae; phylum Streptophyta; class Magnoliopsida; order Solanales; family Solanaceae; genus Nicotiana; species Nicotiana glauca. Next base: position 110,346 of record MU771025.1, on the reverse strand, counting down.
AGATAAATGAGATCACTAAGTGGTGTGGATTGATGAAGGTATATATTTCAAAAGGAGCGATGTGTTTGAGTTATAATACTTCCTTAGTATCGCGACAATCTCTTATTTGATCAACTGCTGATGTTCGAGTTTGCTTAGAGGCACAGAAGAATTATAGGAGTACCCCTCGTGGGATGATTGGGTATTAGAGGTGTGTTATATATATTCAGACGGTGGAGTTGGGATCTAATATGGTTATTAGTGTGCAATATGGACTTGGAGACTGGAAGTTCTCATAAACAGGTTATGTTGTAGTTGTGGGTCGCGTGTATCGGCCTTGTGTGGTGACTATCAAAGTTTGGAGACCCGAGTGGATCCTTTGTTGCTTAGTATGTTAGATTTTGATGTGATGTTGGGTATGGACTAGTTGTCTCCGTATCGTCTTATTCTGGATTGTCGCGCTAAGACAGCGATGTTGGTTATGCCAAGGATGCCACAGATTGAGTGGTGAGGGGTTCGACGGGTTATGTTCCTAGTAGAGTGATTTCATTTTCGAAGGCCCAGCTGATGGTTGGGAATGGGTTGTCTTTCTTATTTGGCCTTCTTGAGGGATGTCAGTGCAGAGACTCCTACCATTGATTCAGTTTCGGTGGTAAGGGATTTTCTGGATGTGTTTCATTCTATCAGGCATACTATCGGATAGGGTTTTCGATTTCAATATTGATTTGGTGTCGAGCAGCGTATGATATGGCACATGCATATTTAAAGGAGTTGAAGGAGCAACCTCAGGAACTCCTTGATAAGGGGTTCATTGGTAGGCCTATATGGATGTGTGATCTGCATCGAGTCGACTTTGTTGACTCTGAGTTGCTATTGTCGAGGGATGTGTTAATTCGATCTTTATTGAGCTTATTAGTGTTCCAGAGTGATCTATGAGTTACCTTTCCATGTCGTGAGGCGTTATGATTTGTGGATTATGGGCACATGTGGTGCAGATTTATTGGGGTCTCATAGTGGAATACAAGCGGGAAGAGTATTGGGTATTGCTCGGTGGATGGTGTATTGACTATGTCTTTTCGAGTTTGTGTGGTATCATGTCAGTTGCTTCTCTATGGTTATGATGATTTGCTTTTGGTACTAGATATCAAATGGCGCGAGATTGTTGATTTTGAGCATAGTGACTTGAGGTGCTTCATGTGGACCAGTGTTTGGATAGGGTCGCACATTGGAGCGATGTTATGTGGAGGTATGATCCTTCAGGTTAGATTCTGTATTCTGGCTCTACGGTGTGTGAATTCCTAGTATCGTGATGTGGTAGTATTGGTGAGCTTGTGGTACAATTTCCATTATTTGAGTATATTTAGATTGTTGCTTATTGGTACACGGGTTGCACGGGTTGTGGTTTGAGATTGTGTCGATGTGTAAAGTCACTAGAGTAGTTGTATTGAATGAGATGAGGTCGTTGGGATCTATAATGAATACTATCGGATTCAATTACTGCATGTTGGAAGGATAATATCGATGTTCGACTTAGAAATTTACTACGGTCCGTGCCAAAGGAGAGGGAGCTTCATGAATGGTTGATCTGAGGAATGGTTATGACTTTCTGCGTGTTTCATTCATCATAGGCAATATATGAAAGTGTTGTAATGGGGCTTTATTTGATAAGTGGTTTATTATCGGTATTCGTTTGTTTTGGGCAATTGTTGTGATTAGAAGTTATCGCTACGAGTGTCTGAGTTATGTGGTGTATCATGTAATTGTATCTTGGGTACATATATGGTTGATACAGCTTGTACGGACTTATTCAGAGTATAGATGTGAGGTTCTGACCTTATAGATGATTTCAGAAGTGGAAATTTAGTTCTAAGGTTTGTGGGCTAGGTTGGATTGTGAAATTTCAGGTACATTGTGTTATCATACATATATGAGATAGGGTGACGTGGGATCACCCCCGGTTATGTGCATGGTAAGGTTACACAGCGATTTGATGGTTTTCGGAACAACTTTGGGCACGTTCGAGGACGAATGTATGTTTAAGTGGGGGAGGATGTAACAACCCGACCGGTCGTTTCGAGCTTTTGCATTTTTCTCTCCAGTTCTCGAGCATGACTAGCCCCGTGTGATGTATTATGACTTATGTAAATCGTCGGTTTTGGTTTTCAGGATAATCAGAATAGATTTGGAAGAACAATTCTCAGTTTGAAGCTTTACATTTGAAAGGTTTGGCCAAGTTTTGAATTTTTAGTATTCGATCTCGGATTTGGATTGTAATGATTTGGTTATCTTCGTTAGGTGATTTTGGACTCGGGAGCTCATCCAGAATGTATTTTGGAGGTCCGTGGTAGATTTAGGCTTGAATTGGGAAAATTAGAAATTTGGCATTTTCTGTTCGGCAGTGAAAATTTTGATATCGGGGTCGGAATGGAATTCTGAAAATTAGAGTAGGTTCGTTGTGTCATTTGTGACGTGTGTGCAAAATTTTAGGTCATTCGAACGAGGTTTGATAGACTTTTTGATCGAAAGAGGAAATTGGAAGTTTTGGAATTCTTAGGCTTGAATCCGAGGGTGATTTGATATTTTGATGTTGTTTTGAGCGTTCCGAAGGTTGGAACAAATTTGAATGATGTTATGTATGTGTTGACATATTTAGTTGAGGTTCCGAGGGCCTCGGGCGTGTTTTGTATGCTCAACGGGTCATCTTGGGACTTGAAAGGCTGGCAGATTTTGCTGGTATTTTGTAGCAGACGGTTTGTTCTTCGCGTTCACGGTCAGGGACTCGTGTTCACAAAGAGTGTTCTATGAGGTGCTGAATTATGTTCTTCATATTTGTGCTTTGGGTTTCGCATTCGGAGTGTTGATGTTATGTTCTTCGCGTTCACAATTTGGTGGTCGCGTTCGCGTAGTTATGTCTCCAGAGGTACCACGTTCGCGAGGCTTGTGCCGCGAATGCATAGAGAATTTTTGGGAGCCAATATTTTCTTCATCGTGGACGTGATGGTTGTCACGCATTCGCGAAAGAGGAAGCCTGAGCAGCTTTATAAAGTACTCTATTTCGAGGTTTTTGGTCATTTGGCATTTTTTGAGCTATGGAGCTCGGGAGAGGACGATTTTGGAGGGGATATTCAGAGGATTGATTGGGGTAAGTGTTCTTCACACAAATTAAGTTAAATACCATGATTTTTTCTTAAATTTTTATCATTTAATTTGGGAATTTGGGATGAAAATTGGAAGAAAACAATTGGAGAGTTGAATTGGGAATTTGAGGGGCCATTTGAGGTCTGGTTTTGATTTTCTTGGTATGTATAGACTCGTGGTAGGATGAGGATTCTATTGATGTGATTTTTATCGGATTCCGAGATGTGGGTCTAGGGGTCGGGTTAGCTAATTTCATAATTTTTGGGTTAATTCGATTATTTTAGCTTGGGCTTTGTTCCTTTAGCGTGTATTAATATTGTGGAACTGATTTTGGTTAGATTCGCAGCATTTGGAGAACGATTTGGAGAATCAAGCACAATACCTTATTGCAAAATAACATATGAATTAGTGACTGATTAAAACAGTAGAAAACCAACAAATGCTAGTTTTCAATCTTACGGAAGACATCGCTCTATTGATTGGAAAAATCCTTAATATCATAAAGCAATATATCATAAAGGAAAGGTCTACCGGTTGTACGACCAATGGCAAAGAGAGAAAGAATATCCTTGACTGCAACATAGATGGCTGGAGCATTGAAAGTCTCAAACATGATTTGAGTTATTTTCTCTCTGTTTGGCTTGGGGTTTAGTGGTGGCTCAGTCAGAAGAACGGGATGCTCCTCGGGTGCAACACGGAGCTCTATTGTTAAATATGTGATGCAAGATTTTCTCCATATCATCCCAATTTCTTACAATGCCATGTTCAATGGGATATTTCAGAGACAAAATACCTCTTTTACTATGAGCTTCGTCGCCTACATAGGCATCTTTTTGTCCCATCCCAACCATGACTCCAGTGTGACGAGGACGACCAACTATACTTTCGAAAAAAGTCTTTAGAGAATCATCCCCAGCAAACCCGGCCTGAAGAAACAAATGACACACTTATGATTTATTAGCAGGTCCCATAGGAGGCAAAACAGTTAGCACCACGCATGGAGCTGAAATTGCAAACAGTTTTTTCTAACTAACCTTGCTCATTTTACTTCCAATGTCAATAACAAGTGGTCGGATATCCTTCCCATCAGCCATCTTGCAGGCCTCAATTATTTATTTTGCAGATTCAATTTAGGTGTGAGATCACTGGTACAAATATAGAGTCAAAGTGAAAACTCTTCACAAAATCAAGTATCTCAGAAATGTCTTCTTTTATATATTGTTTGATTCTCTTTTTTTATCTCCCTTTAAACTCAAAGTTAGATAGATTTTACCAATAAGAACAACAAGATATATTACCGCACTTTTCACCATCATACAAGTTAGCATTACCAATACTCTAAGGCTGAAGTTCACATTCATATATAATGGTTGTATAAGAATCACTAAACGTAAGAAAATATAAAAAACGGCTGTATAAGAACTAAACTTAAGAAAACATGAATAACACGGAGTGGTAACATGAGAAATGCAATAAATGGTATTACCTAAAGAACTAAAAACAAAAAGCCACTTTGTGCAAATATATCACATGTGTGAAACCGGTGACCACTTAATTTACACGAGCAAAGCTCCGTACAAAAGAAAATTATACTCCCTCCATTCCAATTTATGTGAACTTATTTGACTGGGCACCGAGTTTAAGAAAAAATGAAAACTTTTGGAATTTGTGGTCCTAAACAAGTTAAAATGGGGTCCAGAGTATTTGTGTGGTTATAAAAGTTTTTCATTAAAGTAGAATTGAAAGTTTAAGCTAAATTGTTTCCAAATTTAGAGATGGTTCATTCTTTTTAGAACGGACCAAAAAGGAAATAGGTTCACTGTTTACATAAACTGGAACGGAGGGAGTATACATTTATTTCCCAATTGTGGTGTCATGGTTGGCCGGCAAAGGGGGTTCCGTTCCCATTACATGCAAATTCAACCTGGTATGGAAGAATTTGTCCCACCTAGGGTGGAAGAGGCAGCAAGAAATTCACACCAAAACAATCAGTTACATGTTCTTATATTTTTTAACCACTTTGATGATCAAGATGATACAGATAATTTCTTCCGACCAGAGCATGTTCAACAACATTTGGATGAGATAACCACATTAAATCATTCAACCTAATGTCAAATTTTTAACCTAAAAATTGTAGCTAACCAGTTAGACGAACAAATCATTTAGCAACCAAATTAATAATAAATGCAAGTGAAACAGAGACCAGATGCACTGAAAACGATCGATCATCAAACAGAATTGAAGCTTACCTTTATGAAATTGCACCCAATTTATTGCCAATTCAGTACTGAGAATGTGAGAGAAACAGAGACTTTATCTGGTAAACAAAAAGAGCTAGAAAACGGGGAGAAAAACTAGCCAAGGGATGGAGGCTATGAGTCCAATATTTAAGATTGTTTTTTTAAAATTATGGGTTAAAATTACAACTAGGAGTATTATTTATTTTTTCCGGTAGTGCTTACGCATAAATTTATATGGTTGGGTATAAAAGCTGAATAAGAAAGAATAATTAGAAGAGAGAACTGGAAATCCCAAACTTAGTTTAGACTAAATAACGATAAATGCAAATAAAACTGAAAGTTTGAAGTGCCAATTCTTTTCTTCCTTCTGCCTTTTTCTTTTGAGAATTAATTATAGGGAGTCATTTAAATTTCACTTAATTAGCATTTATCCTTCTGCCCTAGTAAAGAAGAAATATTCAAACACTTCTAGTATAATAGTTTTTGTACTAATGTATTAATCTTAACCCTATGTTGGTTTGAATTACATTAACGGATTATTAACATAATTAAATCAATTCAATAATCATATCAATGATCGGTCATCGTACAAAAAATTAAATTTTAGTTTCAGTACATAAAAACTAGTACTTCTCTAATCGATCATCAACGACAAAAACAAATCCAATTTAGTCTTAAAGTAGGGTATGAAATAGGTAGTGTGTACGTAGACCTTGTTCTTACCTTAATAGTAAAGAGGTTATTTCCCATAGATCGGTTCAAAGAAAGATGAAAGAAAGTAGTATAACAACAATAAAACAAAAAGAAAACAAAGCAAAAGGAACAATATGTAGTAATCAGAATCTAACAATAATAGAATACAGACTAACACTAATACTACTAGTAGGGGTGTTCAAAGGAAACCGACAAACCGCACCAACTCGATAATCCGAGTCAAACCGAGAAAAAAAACCCGACTATGGGTTGGTTTGATTTGNTTAAATATGTGATGCAAGATTTTCTCCATATCATCCCAATTTCTTACAATGCCATGTTCAATGGGATATTTCAGAGACAAAATACCTCTTTTACTATGAGCTTCATCGCCTACATAGGCATCTTTTTGTCCCATCCCAACCATGACTCCAGTGTGACGAGGACGACCAACTATACTTTCGAAAAAAGCCTTTAGAGAATCATCCCCAGCAAACCCGGCCTGAAGAAACAAATGACACACTTATGATTTATTAGCAGGTCCCACAGGAGGCAAAACAGTTAGCAGCATGCATGGAGCTGAAATTGCAAACATTTTTTTCTAACTAACCTTGCTCATTTTACTTCCAATATCAATAACAAGTGGTCGGATATCCTTCCCATCAGCCATCTTGTACAGGCCTCAATTATTTATTTTGCAGATTCAATTTAGGTGTGAGATCACTGGTACAAATATAGAGGCAAAGTGAAAACTCTTCACAAAATCAAGTATCTCAGAAATGTCTTCTTTTATATATTGTTTGATTCTCTTTTTTTATCTCCCTTTAAACTCAAAGTTAGATAGATTTTACCTATAAGAACAACAAGATATATTGCCGCACTTTTCACCATCATACAAGTTAGCATTACCAATACTCTTAAGGCTGAAGTTCACATTCATATATAATGGTTGTATAAGAATCACTAAGAAAATATAAAAAACGGCTGTATAAGATTTAAACTTAAGAAAACATGAATAACACAGAGTGGTAACATGAGAAATGCAATAAATGGTATTACCTAAAGAACTAAAAACAAAAAGCCACTTTGTGCAAATATATCACATGTGTGAAACCGGTGACCACTTAATTTACACGAGCAAAGCTCCGTACAAAAGAAAATTATACTACCTCCATTCCAATTGATGTGAACCTGTTTGACTGGGCACCGAGTTTAAGAAAAAATGAAAATTTTTGGAATTTGTGATCCTAAACAAGTTAAAATGGGGTCCAGAGTATTTGTGTAGTTATAAAAGCTTCTAATTAAGTTAGAACTGAAAGTTTAAGCTAAATTGTTTCCAAATTTAGAGATGGTTCATTCTTTTTAGAACGGACCAAAAAAGAAATAGGTTCACTGTTCACATAAACGGGAACAGAGGGAGTATACAATTGTGGTGTCATGGTTGGCCGGCAAAGGGGGTTCCGTTCCCATTACA